>ML780389.1:1911096-1991061 GCA_009831015.1 Picea engelmannii
CAGTCGATACATCAGGTGGTGCAAGAGAAGTTGGAAAAGAGTCAGGCCAAGTACAAAGCGAGACATGACAAGCATCGTGTTGATCACAGTTTTGAAGTTGGTGATGAAGTGTGGCTTTACATCAGCAAGGAGAGGCTTAAAGGGGAAGGTAAAAAGTTGAAACTGATTCGATATGGTCCTTTCAAAATTGTCGACAAGATTGGTAACAATGCTTTTCGTTTAGATTTGCCTCCATATATGCAGATGTATGCAGTTGTTAATGTTGAGAATTTGAAGTTGTATGAGCCTCCATTGATTGATGATCAAGGGGAGCATGTTCAGATTCCTTCCATAGATGATTTTTCTCCAGAGTATCTAACAGAACTGCAGGAAGACACCATACTTGACAGGAGAATGCAAACTTCGAAGCGAGGAAATGTGGAGTATTTGCGAGTTGGTCTTAAATGGATGAATCCAAGCAAGGCCAAGTGGATTAAGGTTGGAAGGGTGAGGGACCTATACCATCATCTTCACATAGACTGAGATAGTCTTTTGGAGGTCCAAAAGCTTCCCAATGGGGAGGTGTGATCATGGGATCAAATTTTGCTCAATTTTCAAAGTGCTCGGAATGCGATGAAAACAGTGCCATTACGTCCGTCTCGTCTTCTTGATTCCGGTGATATATTTACTTTCTCAAACGGAGTCTGTATGGAGAAGATATCGTGATCTGTTCGCCAAGGCAAACAGGAAAAATTTTGGGTGTTGACTGTACCTGTCCGTACAGTCCGTACGGTGATGTGGCAGGGCCGTACCATTCATACGGTGACATGGTAGGTGGATGATGTGGCACATTTTCATTGATTGATGATTACCGAATCCGGGGATGACACGTTTCATTGGTGGTCAATGGTGTGAGGACACGTGGCCCAATCCCTTGGTGCCACGTGTCGCTCGTTAACTGGCTATTTGGTTATATAAAAATGTGTTGAGGCCTGTGGGGTTCGACCCCCGGACCTCCCCTTTATGTAATGAATTCATAACTCTCCGCTAACCAAAGTTCCTCCCTTTGTTCCTTGTTTACTATGCCAAACCATATATATTTAACATTGATTAATGTTTGGATGGAAAGGGGGGTCGGGCCGGGGCTTAGCCCTGACCCGTGGACGTATTGTATTGCATATGACCCAACATATATTATAGCCCGAATGTTTTGGCGCGCGCATTGCATTGCATTGCGTTGTAATGTATTTTATATATATACCATGTGTATGCGTGGGGTTTGAAACCATGACCCGTGTGTTAAATGTTGGCGCGGGGTCCAAACGGAAGTTGCATGGTTTTCAAACGGTTTAACCATCATTTTTCCCAGCGCGAGGTCACATGGCCATATGCCCAGGTGCCGAGGTGGTTAGGGGCTGGAGGCACCTTAACCGTCCTATGGTTTGCACCATTGGTGCGGTTACGCCCGGTGCTGGGTTTTTACACTTAAAAGAGCGTGTGAGCCAAGTTTGTTCAAGGAGGGTGTGAATTGTAGAACCAAAGACAACAAGCTTGGAGAAGGAGACTTCCAGGAGGCCTATCTTTCTCATTTTTCGACCGATTGAGGTGCCGAAAGAGCCCAGACAGGGGTTTTGGGACGCTGGGAAGCCGTTGGAGCAGTCGGTTTGTAATTTTGAACATTGTAAGACATGTTTTAGAGCACTTTTTGAGCAATTAATAATAATTATCCATTGGAAGCTGGACCAAGAGATGTAGCCCATAAGAGGGGTGAACTCCTTTATCAATTATTGTGTTTTATGTCTGTTGTTCAATATTTATGCTGCTGTATATGTGTATTTTGGATAAGTAATCCTTAATTTATGTGTTGCAAATTGATCCTGTTGCTTTAAACACATAACATTTAACTTGCAATAATTATTCAAGTTTTTCAAGTCTTCTTCATTTTTAGATCACAGTGGTAGCACAGATAATCTCGTATCTACAGAGATGGTAGAGAAGATGGAGCTGGAGATGACTAATCATCCAAGCCCATACAGAGTTTCGTGGCTACAGAAAGGACACCAGGTAACTGTTACTAAATAATGTTTAGATGAATTCAATATAGGGGGATATAATGATAAGATATTGTGTGATGTTATTCCCATGGATGTTTGTCATTTATTGCTGGGCAGACCATGGAAATATGACAGAAATGTGATTTATTATGGGAGGATGAACACATACACCCTGGAGAAGAATGGGAGGAAACACATGTTGCTTCCGATATAGGATAAGGAGGTGAATCTGGAAGTAAACAACACAGTACTTCTCATGAGTGGGAAGGAACTCCTTAATGAGGTGAAGAAGAAGGAACTCCACAATTCTTTGTTGTCAGGAAGCCGAGGATTGTTCTGACTAGCACGAGAGTGGATGATTTACTAGATGAAGTTCAGGAACTACTAGAAGAGTTCCCTGACATCATAGTGGACGAACTACCTCATTCGTTGCCACCAATGAGGAGTGTGAGTCATCACATAGATCTCATACCAGGAGCCAGTTTGCCAAACAAAGCCACGTACAGGTTGACGCCACAGGAGAATGAAGAAGTTAAAAGGCAAGTCTAGGAGCTATTGGACAAAGGATTAGTGAGGGAGAGCTTGAGTCCATGTGTTGTTCCAACAATACTCAGTCCGAAGAAAGATGGAGGCTGGAGGATGTGTACCGACTCAAGGGCGATTAATAAGATAACCATCAGGTACAGATTTCCATTACCAAGGATGGATGATCTGATGGATTGCTTGAGTGAAGAAAAATACTTTTCAAAGATTGATTTGAAAAGCGGATATCACCAGATTCGCATGAGAGAAGGTGATGAATGGAAGACAACATTCAAAACAAACGAGGGGTCGTATGAATGGCTTGTTATGCCGTTTGTCTTAACAAATGCATCGAGTACCTTCATGATGTTGATGAACGAAGTCCTGAGGGAGTTCATTGGGAAGTTTTTCATTGTATATTTGGATGACATACTGATTTACAGTAAATCAGTGGCTGAACATTTGAAGCATTTGGCTACAGTGATGCAGAAGCTACAGCAGGAGAAGCTGTTGATAAATATGAAGAAGTCCTCATTCATGAAGACAAAGCTCATTTACTTGGGGTTTGTTATTTCTACAAATGAGTTGAGGATGGATCCAGATAAAGTATAAGTGATCAAGAATTGGCCATCACCGAGGAACGTATTTGAGGTGAGAAGTTTCCATGGATTGGCTAGTTTCTACCGAAAGTTCATTAGGAATTTCAGTGGAATTAGCGCAGCGATGATGGATACAATGAAGAAGTGGCATAAGTCTTTTCACTGGACTGGTGAGGCTGAAAAGAGTTTCAGATTGCTGAAGAGGAAGATTACGGAACAACCAATTTTGGTGTTGCCGGATTTCCTGAAGACATTTCAGGTGAAATGCAATGCAAGTGGATTTGCGATCAGGGCAGTCTTGAGTCAAGAAGACAGGCCTATCGCATATTTCAGCGAGAAGATGAATGAGGCAAAATTGAAGTACTCCACATATGATAAGGAATTTTATGCTATCATACAGGCATTAAAGAAATGGAGGCATTACTTGATCCTGAAAGAATTTGTATTGTACAGTGACAATCATGCACTGCAGTTTGTGACTCAACAGGAAAATTTGAATAAGAAACATGCTAAATGGGTTGAGTATATGCAGAATTTCACTTTTGTAATCAAGCATATTTCTGGTACTGCTAAAAAAGTTGCTGATGCTTTGAGCAAGAAGTGTTTGCTATTGTAGGAGTTCTGAGTCAAAACGCTGGGTTTTGATGATCTCAGGGACATGTACACAGATGATCAAGATTTTGGGGAAGTGTATGAAGCAGCTGAGAATCCAATTCTCAGAGATAGGATTCAGTGGATAGAGTATGTGATCCAGGAAGGATTGTTGTTCAGAGGCAATCAACTGTGTATTCTGAAATGCTCCATGAGGGAGAACTTGTTAAAGGAGAAACATAGTGGAGGATTGGCAGGATATTTTGGTCATGAAAAAACATTCGCGAAGCTGAATGAGTCATATTTTTGGCTAGGAATACGAGCAGATGTCAAGATATTTGTTGACATATGAAGAATTTTCCAGCATTCGAAGGGAAGAAAGCAGAATGCAGGGTTTTACCAACCATTGTCCATACCAGAGAGGCTGTGGGATGCGATAAGCATGGATTTTGTATTGGGGTTGCCAAGAACACAAAGAGGTGTTGATTCAATCTTTGTGGTGGTAGATAGATTTTCCAAGATGGCACACTTCATTCTGTGTCAGAAAACCAGTGATGCCACTCACATCGCGAACTTGTTTTTCAAAGAGGTCATTCAACTTCATGGGTTGCCAAAAAGTATAGTTTCGGATCGAGATACAAAATTCATAGGGAATTTTTGGAGGACTTTATGGAAGAAGCTGCGAACTAACTTGGTGTTTAGTTCAGCTTATCATTCGCATATGGATGGACAAACAGAAGTGGTCAACAGAAGTTTGGGAGACTTTCTGAGGAGCTTGGTGACAGAGCACCATAGCCAGTGGGACCATATATTGCCACAGGCAGAGTTTGCATACAATGATTCAGTGAACAGGAGCACAGGGCGAAGTCCATTTTAGATTGTATATGGCATGCAGTCGAGTGGAATTTCTGAAATGAGGGATTCAGAACAGACTGCGACTAGTAGCGCTAGTGCAGAAGAATTCGCAGAGGCGATGAAAGAACTTCACAGCAAGGTGAAGAAGCGGTTGCTAGAATCAAGCCAGGAATACAAGCGCAGAGCCGATCAGCGGAAGAGACAACTTCAGTTTGAAGTTGGTGATCTAGTTTTGGCACATTTGAGGAAAGAAAGGTTCCCGAGAGGAACATACAACAAGCTGAAGATGAAGAAAATCAAGCCGTGTAAGGTCTTGAAGAAATTTGGGACGAATGCTTATGAGATTGAATTACCCGATGGGATCGGAATATCTCTGATATTCAATATCTCAGATTTGTACCCATATAGAGCTGGGGAAACAGAGACTGGAACTGAGTAGCCAGTGATCCAGTGGACAAAGCAGATGCCAGTTGCAGAGAAGCCACAAATGGAAAGCATACTGTACAAGAGAGTAAGCAAGAGGACCAGGTGAAAGCAATACTTTGAATATCTGGTCAAGTGGAAGAACCATCCAGTTGAAGATGCCAGCTGGGAGACTGAAGCAATGATACAGAGGCATGGACAGACTATGCAGGAGCTCATGGATAGGATCCCATGAATGTTTTTAAGAGAGGGAGTATGATGCAGGAGCATCGCCAACACATCAAGAGAGCCAGCGCGGAAGCGAAAGGACAGCTGGACAAGCCAGCACAATTGTTGAAAACACCTTGAAATTGTTGTGCGAACTTAAATGTAGTCATTTAAGAAGGGCGCACTTGTACATTGTAAATGGACCTTGAGCGGATTTCTCTCGTCCTTAGTAGATAGACGACATTTAAAATAGTTAATGAAGGTAGATAGAATTTAATTCTAGACTAGACAATTGTAGAGCGCAAGAGGGAAACGGGATATAGACACCCTCATTGTGCATTGTAAGATTATTATGAGCATTTGTGTATGAAGAACACAAGAGCGAAGCAGAGAGCTGTGTAAGAACACCCATGTACGGACGTTTGAATTAATAGAAAGCTTTGGTTCAAATTCATGGTTTGTGTTTTTCTCTGCGTATTGATGTTGATTATGCTTATGAATGGTTGCTTCCTGTTATACATTTGCTTTTATATGCTATGTATACGATTTCAGGTTGAGTTTGGAATCTGAGAGGAAGAAGGAATGAGTTTAAATTGTTTCTCTATTTGAGCCAGAGAACTCCTGCAAGGAGTGCAGTTGAAGTGTCCGCAAGGAGTGCGTTGACAGAGGGTTCAGATAGGGATAGATTTTGTTCTCATTCATCCCAAAGGTGCAGTTGGGCACAGGAGTCGTGCAAGGAGTGCGCAGGACGAGTGAAGTCTCAGGGTTGCGAACCTAAGTAAAGTATCGGAGGACTGTTGTCGCAGGTGTGCGCAGAGTCGAAGACTTCAACACTTAGTCGAGGTTGAAGGGTTGCCACAAGGAGTGCGTGCAAAGGGTGTTCTGAGTAAACTTAAAATCGAGAGAAAATCTCAGGAGGATAGGCCTTCAAAGTTTTTGAAGGACCGCGCAGAAGAGATGTGCGTGAAGTGTTTTAAACAAGCATCACAAGTTTTCACGCAGGTGGACGCGTTCCATGGAGGGAACACTTAGTCGTTTCACTGGTTTCATCAGGAAGAACAGACAGACAGAATTCTCCGAGGAGAATTCACGATAATCCGTGGGTCGTTGGATCTTGCAGAGGTGCAGGGGAGATACGACGTCAGATTCTCTATAGGTTCGAAGCTCAAGAGGGGTAGAGTCGTTGATCAGGATCGCGAGGATCGTTGGATCTACACGTATATCATGTATCGGGGTTTCGCAGATTGAAACTTCAAGTTATTGCAACAAGAATCGCGATATTTCGACGGGTACGAGAAGAGTGTGGGCCATAGGAGTCAGAGTGGAGGACAGGTGGCACATCTTATCGAGAACTCGTAGTGAGAAGTCCCGAAGCTTGGACATCAGAATTCGCAATCCCACGAAGTTCGAAGTCCCGACGAGGTGACGGGACCATTGAAAAGTCAAAGTCGCGAGCTCACCGGAGTTTCGGCATATCGGGACTCGGGAGTCGGAGAACCGAGTTGCTCGACACCGCGAGTGCCGAGATCTCGATAGAGGAAGTTCCGACAGGGTAAAAGGAAAGGGTCAGTGTTGACTGGGGTATCGGGTCTCGAGGATTCGAGAGTGCAGCGCTCGACCTTTGGACTCATGAAGTCGCGAGTTCTGATTCCCCGATAAGTAAAGAAAGGGGGATCGCACGAAGAGATTTGTGGGTGCAGATTTCCCGATAGGGAAATAGAAGGACCGGTTAGTGTTCTTCGGGCCAAGGGAAGAGAAGATCCTGTGTGTGCGCGTGGACCTTCCGACCTGCAGGTGGTGAAGGGGCTGCGTTGCTGTCAATGGGGCTATGTTCATCACATGATAGTTACGTCACATTGCGACGATGAGGCTATTTTCATCATAGCATATTTGCGTAACAATGAGATGAAATGTATTTGTGTCACATTACGACAACGAGGATATGTTCATCACATTGCAAGGGCAAGGCTATGTTTGTCACAATGTGATGATAAGGGTATGTCTGTCACATTGCGACAATGAGTCTATGTTTATCGAAGGATATTTGTGTCACATTGTGATGACGAGGCTATGATGATAATATTGCAAGGACAAGGTTATTTTCATCATAGTGCAACGATAAGGGTATGTTCATCATATTGCAACAACGTGACTACATTTTTCACATTGCAATGACAAGGCTATGTTTGTCACAATGTGATGATAAGGGAATGTTTGTCATTAAGACCCATATACTAAAACGAATAAATTTTAGTAAAGTAAATTTCATTAGAATAAAACCCTTATAAAAGAATGAAAACTTAAAATATAGTTTATTACTATTTTTCCATTATTATGACTAAAATTAAATTGTTATTATTTAAATTATTATTTAATATTATGAATCAAATCCTAATACAAATGACCCTAACTCTAATAACAATTAACAATAATTATTTTTGTCACTTCCTTTTACAGAAAGTTGTGAATTGCGAATTGCAAAATGACCATGGAAATCACCCACAAAATTATATTTCTCTCAAGATCACTAAAGAGGTAGATGCCTACAAGGATTTTCAATTCCCAAAAGAAGGCAAGTTGGACAGAGCAATACACTAAAGAAATTATGGAATGTGAGTGAGTTATCCATTTGCAAATACAATTTCGTGAAATGAGTTCGTTTCATTGAAACATGTTGGTTGCAGAGCAATTTTCAATAAGTTAATGGAAAGTATACATATATAGTCTTTCATGAAAAGAGTTTAATGTAAAACATAAATTTAGATGAAACAAAAACACAAGATCTTTTAAAACTTGATTATTAAATTTATTATATCAAGTTTATAAAAAGGAACATCATATTTAAATTAATTATAAAATATATAGTTTGTTGTGAAAAAAGATAAAAAATTAAATATATAGTTTGTCGTGAAAACTTTAAAATCTTGGTATTCTCTTAAGATATTAAGATTTAAATATTTAACTACTTTTTATTACACTCAATGTTAAGCTTAATTACTTAAAAATAACCACTTCTCAATACACCCATTGTAAAAATTAATTATAGTGATAGTGGTGAGAGCTCGTTGAAGAGATTGTAATAACCTTCCTATTTAAATTTATAGATACACATAAATTGAGATATCAAAAAGATTTGTATATAACTATAATAGATTTGAGATATCAAATCTATTTAGATACAATATTTTTTTATGTTTATAAATTATCAAAAAAAATTGTGTTACATAGAAATTTGATTTCAAATTAATGTAAAATAGTGAGTAAGTTAATGAGATTTTTTTAATATTTTCAACTCATAAAGTTTTGTGGTAAATCTTTATAACTTATAAGATACAAAATTCAATATCTAGTAGACAATTTTGATGACAATAATTTTGGATACAATTTTTTTTTGGTGTTTATATATATATATATATATATATATATATAACTTAGAACAACTACCATTTCTGATTATGTAACTAGGACGATTCACAATCGTTCACAGGTCTAATGACGTGTTTTGAAGTGACTTAATATTTTGTACAACCGCATATCCTTTCAAATATGGCAATCAACAACAACCAACATCATGTTTGGAGATAATGTGAAAAGCCTAATTTTGAAACTGTGAACACCGATCAAGAGACATTAGTTATCCAAAAAAAACATAGATGTTATGTTTCTCATGATCTTTAACCCAACATAACCAACAACCTTTCATTATCAATTAAAAAAAGGACATGTCAACTAACAAATAAAACTGCTCGTACCCATAAAAAATAACACGGAATAAGTTATCCGAGGTTAAGGAAATTTCAAATTTCCAAAAGTAATTCTTAATTCTAAGATGCTGTAGATATTTAATAAAAGTTCAAAATCATATCAATTCGTATCTTGTGGTAATAACTTTGGAAGATATTAATGTAGATAGCCATTAACAAAGATTTATTTTATTTTTTGGTAATGTTTTATTAATTTTTATAATTTTAAAGATAATTACTATTAATTATTATCATGTAGAGAGATAATATAAAAAAATATTAAATAACAACTTCATAGCATGTTAAACAACTTTTATATGTTATTGTTGAATTGTATTAAAAAAAAAAAAAAGTTATTGTTATTTTTCAAATGATATTTTGATTTTGATGTGGTCTATTTTATAGATTTTTATTTCAATGTTTTTATAATGATAAGTACTTATTATTAATGTGATTAATAATACAAATTTTGTATCTTCTTATGATTTTTTTTTATACTTTTTCAATCTAGTGCAACATTGCTTATTTATTTTCTCAATATTTATAATTGGTGCTTATTTATTTTCTAATATTTATAATTGGTAGGAACCAACCACTTTTTGACATATTAAGTGTTTCTATATATGTAAGATGAGATATTAATGGGATGCAATATTATTTCTATTTTGCACCTAATTACAAGTGAATGACATCCATGCTAGGTAATACTTTTTCTATTTAAGTTTAGTTGGAAGGTTCATGTTGATCTAGGTAAATATATTTCACCATACAAACTTCGTGTAAGGTGTAATTATTTTGTGTAAGGTGTAATTATTTGTACAAAAATTATGAGCTATATATAATTTCAATGATTCATATATAAAATGTCATATATGTATCATTTAACTTGCATTGGATGGTATATATCTCATCTTTAGATGATTACACATAAAAGTGAGGTACCCCGTCTTTCAATGATTGCACATAGAGTAATAAAGAAATGATGTTAATGTCTCTCATGTAAGGTTGGCCTAATTTTATAATTTATACAAAATCGACAAAATAGAGTATATATGTAAGGATATAAGATGACATTTTAACTCAAGATTTTTCAACATAGAGTAATAAAGAAATGTTAATTTCTCTCTCATGTAAGGTTGGCCTAATTTTATAATTTATACAAAATTGACAAAATAGAGTATATATGTAAGGATACAAGATGGCATTTCAACTCACGATTTTTCAAGCACTGCTAAATTTGTATTTCTATTGTTTGTAATCCCTCTAGATGCCTAATAATGTTCAACAAAAATAAATATACACTGGTTTCTATATGAGATAGGATATACACACTTGAATGTGAAACTAATAGTGTATATCCCATCTTATATCAATCTTTGGAAAAATGTATAATGTATAGTCTTTTCCCAAATATTCCAACCTACTCTCCTTATGAGAACCTAATTACATATCAAAAGAGTCTAAATATTGTGTATCATTAACTATAATTGTAGTTCACAAAAATGTGTAATTGGGCATTTATTTGTCTTGAGATGTGACATGTTAAAAATTGTACCATGTAAAAGTTTCCAAAATAAATAATTTTGAACTATTTTTGGACCTAGGACTAATAGGTGATCATTGAATACAATAGTGGTTAAAGAGGTAATTGTCATGAGATGGATGTGATTCAAAATTTAAAAATATTAATTTGGAAAGTTGACTTATCAACTACTCCCATTGAGGCCCGCAAACCTTTTGGTTTTTCATATTTTGGGGTTAGGGTTTTGGATTTCACTTATGTTAAAAAGGTCTTTGGAGCCTCATTGTAACAATTATATTCTTGCGAATTTGAGTAGCCATCACATCTCTTCTCAGAGATAAGCTTCCACTATTCTAGCGAGTCTTTCACTCTGTATTTCTATAGTTTTGTACATTTCGCTCATTAATAGAAATTATGTATTACTATATCTCTGTGTTTATGGTTGAATCTATGATATATTTTTGTTATATTATTGGATATCTCTGATATCTCT
This sequence comes from Picea engelmannii, assembly GCA_009831015.1. NCBI lineage: Eukaryota > Viridiplantae > Streptophyta > Pinopsida > Pinales > Pinaceae > Picea > Picea engelmannii. Next base: position 1,922,085 of record ML780389.1, read on the forward strand.
GTACATTTATTTATTATATCTCCACTCTCATTTCATGCCAAAAATAATCCAGAACACTTCTGGTATTGGCATCGACGATACTTTTCACTGTGACACCCAAAAGAGAAACTTTGGATCTTAAAACAAAATCTTAACTCATTCTCAGAACAGAAAATCACATAGTTGCATACTTAGTTCATCACAATGTCTTTTTAGTTCATAAAGTACAAGGTAAGCTTATAGTTTCCTATGAGTGTTTGAGAGCATTTTTGTTTTCTTCCTTTCTCTTTCATATATATATATATATATATATATATATATATATATATTATGCTAACTCATAGTATCTACTTACTTGGTTTGTACAATGGAGGGTTGTTACAATATTGAATAATGATTGATTCTTGTATTCCCTTGAGGGAAGAGAATTTTGTTTAAATGGTGAGTAATAATTATATGATATATTTCATAAAGAGATGGCATATTATCTAGATGATAGTTAATTATTATTATTGTAACCTTTAAGGGAAGGAAAACTTGTCTAGTATTTGAGGAATTGAATGATCAAATTTTCTTTATGATTAAGTACTTTACTGTTATTTTAATCTTGATTCTACATTTCAATTTGGGTACAAGAATTACATTCTTCCTTGTTCCTCAAAACAGTTGCTAGTATTGAGACCTTAAATGGTAAAAATCAATCAGATGAATCATGGACTTGAGAGTTTATTATGTGCCATTGAGGCCCTAACCTTGCAGGTAGGTTGGACGGGTATATATTCTGGATTGCTTTGTGTTATGATTTATTCTATTAGTAGCAATGATATTGTATAATGAAACTTGTAGTGTAGGATGTAAATGAGAAATGAACCTGTAATATTGAAGTATGATAATTTCGAGTAAAATTTGTCCTTTGATGTTTAGATATAAAATAAAAATCTACCACTTCTATACTCACTTACATGTATGTCATAACAGAGGGGCTGCTACATATGGTATCGAGTGGGTTCAATCCTGCGACATTGGACCATTATGCCTTCCACTATGTTAACTAAATGATTAAAATTATATAGCTAATTAAATTTTGAAATTGTACATGCAAGTAATCATGGTTAGAGGACGTAGGGGAGGTAGACAACGTGAGGCTAGATGAATTGGTGTGACACCTCCGATAGTACCCACGCCAGAGGGGTCTAAACCCCAAGGAGAAGAACCAACCACTGAGAAGGAGTAGGTTTTTGTGGAATATGTGGTAGGTATGATGAGATCCTTCCAGAGGAAGTTAGAGGCATTGATCAATCATTTGGATCGAGAAGAAGGGAGAGCCTCTATTCCCAATGACACAATGCACTCTGGTTGGTAGTAGTAGTATACATAGAGAAATCGAGAAGGTGAAATTTCCCAAGTTTTGGGGTACCACAGACGGCTTAGTTGTCGAGGCATGGTTGGACAACATGGAGATGTGCTTTCCACTTCATGGTTACACCTCCAACATGAAAGTCCACATGGCGGTCTTTCAACTTAAAGGGAGTGCTCTTCTCTGGTGGAAGATGCTCCTACCTCAACTAAACATGGTCGTTGAAGACGTGTCATGGGTGTTGTTCGAGGAACAGTTCTGGGAGAGGTACTTGTCTAAGTAATTCATTGAGCACGAGCTTAATGCGTTCAATGCCTTATGACAAGGTGGTCATATGGTGCTAGAGTATGAGGACAGATTCATGGAGCTAATTAGGTATTATCCACATCTAGACACAGAGAAGTTAAAGGTCAACAAGTTTGTGCTCGGCCTTAACTTCAACATTCATGTGAAGGTGAGGATCTTAATGCTTAGGACATTGCACGATGTATTTTAGAAGGCCCTCATAGCTCAGAAAGAGAAGAACGGTGGGGGTCAGAGAAGGACCCTTCTAGACTGAATGAAAAAATGATATCAAGAGCGTAGCAACATCACACACTATCCAGACAGACTTCAGGGCAATGAGATGTGCCCAGAGGACCTATGTTCTCGACAACACAATGACAAACTCCTCAGAAGAGGACTCCTTATAGAGTACCACAGTAGAAACAACAACGTAATCCACAACAACAACATTGTAGGCTTACTCAACAAAACAGATCAGGATCACAAAGTTCTAGGCCAACAACTTCTACTTCAAGGACTAGGAGCAATGGACTGAAGAATGGATGTTAGACATGTGGAGAGCCACATTAACAACAATATTTTCCAATTGAGAAGGCCATGGCGGCTGAATCGTCAGGACCAACTACAGTTGGAAATTTGGGCAAGGACCACATAATACATGCAACGGTGAACAACTGTCAGACCTAGAAATAGTCCACTATGCTTGATAAGTCAGGTAAAATCATTGAACAAACTTTTAGCATTTTGATAGATCCAAGTGCTACATAAAGATTTATCTCTAGTGCAGAATTAAAGAGAATTAAGGTAAATGAAGTCAAGAAGGACGAATTCATATACATAGAAATGGCATCAAGTTCCAAACAGAAGGTTGGACGATAGGTTACGGACTGTAGCATTAACTTGGGAGATTTTGTAACGAAGGTCAATCTGCATGTCACTATCTTAGGGTATTATGACATAGTGATTTGTATGTATTGGTTGGAATCGCATGATGTGATACTTAACTATAAGACAAAATGGTTAAGTTTCATAGAAGATTTGGGATAGAGTAGAGTGCTTGTAGGAAGAAAATAGGGGGTGTCCTTGAGATTTATTTCTTCCCTACAACTACAAAAGAGTATGCACAAGGGGTGAAATATTTATGAAGTCTTAGAACTAAATAAAAGGGTGATGTGAAAGGATTAGAAAACCTTCTTGTAGTGCAAGATTTTGCACACGTGTTTCTGGAAGAGTTACCAGGTTTACCGCTCGAAAGAGAGTTGGAGTTTAGAATAGTCTTGAAGCCTGGAACTGAGCCGATAATGAGAACGCCATATCATATGTCAACGCCTAAATTGCAACAATTGAAAATGCAATTGAAGGAATTGTTAAATTTGGGACTTATACGTCTAAGTGTGTTTCCTTGGGGTGCACCAGTTATTTTTGTAAGAAAGAAGGATGGATTGTGGAGACTTTGTAATGACTATCGCCAATTGAACAAAGCGACGATCAAGAACCAATATCCATTGCCAAGAATAGATGATTTGTTTAATCATATGAAAGGAGCGATGGTGTTTTAAAAGATTGACTTGATATTAGGATATCACCAATTAAGGATTAAAGAAGAAGATATCCCTAAGACCGCATTTAAGAGGACATTCAGACACTATGAGTTTACAGTTTTATTGTTCAGATTGACAAACACTCTGGGGGTATTCATGAGTTTGATGAATGGGGTGTTCCGTGAATACTTGGATAAGTTTGTTCAAGTATTTATTGATGACATACTGATTTATTCTCAAACGAAAGTAGAGCATGACGAAAAATTAATATTTTTCCTAAAGTGTCTATGAGAAAACAAATTGTACAGGACTCTATCAAAATGTTCTTCTTACCAATCAAATATTCATTAATTGGAACATATCATATATGGTTAACGTATCACTATGGATACAATGAAGGTAGAGGCTATTATGGAATGGCCTTCATAGACAAATGTACAAGAGTACACAACTTTATGGGTTTATCAGGATATTACCGATGATTCGTTGAAGGTTTTTCAAAGATAGCAAATCCGATCATAGAATTGAAGAAGAACAACAACAAGAAGTTCGTATGGAATAAGAATTGAATGAAATAATTTCAAAAGATCAAAGATTTGTTGACGACAATGTTGATACTAAAGGTCCTCAACATGGACAAGGAATTCTTGGTATGCATAGACACATTCAAGGAATGTTTAGGAGGAGTTTTGATGCAAGACGGTCAAGTGATCACTTACATTTATAGGAAATTGATAAAGCATGAGGAGAACTATGCAATGCATGACAAAGAGTTATTAGCAATTGTATATTCCTTGAGAATTTTAAGACATTATCTGATTGGACGAAAATTCGAACTAAAGATAGATCATTGTGGTTTGCAACATAATTTCACACATAATGAATTGAACGGGTGACAAAGGAGTTGGTCAAAATTACTTAGCAAATACGACTTTGATATTACTTACATTAAAGGAACAATGAATCAATTGACTATCACCAATTGAACAAAGCGACGATCAAGAACCAGTATCCATTGCCAAGAATAGATGATTTGTTTGATCATATGAAAGGAGCGATGGTATTTTAAAAGATTGACTTGATATTAGGATATCACCAATTAAGGATTAAAGAAGAAGATATCCCTAAGACCACATTTAAGAGGACATTCAGACACTATGAGTTTACAGTTTTACTATTCGGATTGACAAACACTCTGGGGGTATTCATGAGTTTGATGAATGGGGTGTTCTGTGAATACTTGGATAAGTTTGTTCAAGTATTTATTGATGGCATACTGATTTATTCTCGAACGAAAGTAGAGCATGACGAAAAATTAAGATTTTTCCTAAAGTGTCTACGAGAAAACAAATTGTACAGGAAACTATTGAAATGTTCTTCTTACCAATCAAATATTCATTAATTGGAGCATATAATATATGGTTAATGTATCACTATGGAAACAACGAAGGTAGAGGCTATTATGGAATGGCCTTCATAGACAAATGTACAAGAGTACACAACTTTATGGGTTTATCAGGATATTACTGATGATTTGTCGAAGGTTTTTCAAAGATAGAAAATCCGATCACGGAATTGAAGAAGAACAACAACAAGAAGTTCGTATGGAATAAGAATTGAATGAAATAATTTCAAAAGATCAAAGATTTGTTGACGATAGTGTTGATACTAAAGGTCCTCAACATGGACAAGGAATTCTTGGTATGCATAGACACATTCAAGGAATGTTTAGGAGGAGTTTTGATGCAAGATGGTCAAGTGATCACTTACATTTATAGGAAATTGATAAAGCATGAGGAGAACTATGCAATGCATGAAAAAGAGTTATTAGCAATTGTATATTCCTTGAGAATTTTAAGACATTATCTGATTGGACGAAGATTCGAACTAAAGATAGATCACTATGGTTTGCAACATAATTTCACACATAATGAATTGAACGAGTGACAAAGGAGTTGGTCAAAATTACTTAGAAAATACGACTTTGATATTACTTACATTAAAGGAACAATGAATCAATTGGCATATGCCTTGATTCGAAGACCACACATATTCTCGGTAATACTGCTTAAGACGAATCTTCGAGAAAAAATTATAAATTTAAAGATAGACGGTGATTGATACAAGGACGTTAAGAATAATATTGTACACGATACAAATATGGTACCAAAGTATGAAGGTTATTCATTGGACAATGATGAATTGTTGAGATTTAACGGAAGAATTTATGTATCGCCTAACAAATAATTAAGAAGTTCAATCTTAAGTGAAGCTCATCGAGCAATATACATGGCTCATTTAGGAGTCACGAAGATGAAGGAAAACCTTAAGCCTTTATTCTTATCGAAGGGAATGAAATAAGACATAGTCAGTTACATGGGGAGCTATCTAGAATGTCAGCAAGTGAAGGATGAACATAGAAATCCAACAAGATTACTACCACCACACTATATTCTGGAATCAAAATGGGAGGTCATTTCGATGGAATTTATCATTAGATTGTCATTAACGGCAAGGAGGCATGATTCGATTTTCGTGGTTGTTGACACTCTGACGAAGAGTGCACACTTTATTCCAGTACATATGATGTATCAGGTGCCAGACATAGCAAGAGTATTTTTCAGCGAGATTGTGAGGTTACATGGAGTACCAAGAAGGATCATAGTTGATCATGGATTGATGTTTACAGGATGGTTTTGGACAAGTTTCCAAGAGATTTTTGGAACAAAACTAAAATTTAATACATCATATCACCCAGAGGTAGATGGGAAAACAAAAAGAATGAACCAGATTTTGGAGGATATGTTGCATATGTATGTAATGGACCAACAAAAATGTTGGGAAGAATTATTACCACTAGTAGAGTTTCCATACAACAACAGTTATCTGAGTATGATTAAGATGACACTGTTTCAGGTTCTTTATGAGCGACTATGTCAGACGTCATTGATTTGGGATCGACTTGAGGATAGGGTCCTAGTAGGACCAAAAGAAATTCAAGAAATGGAAGAAAAGATGCAATTGATAAGACAGAGGATTAAAAAGGTGAAATATCAGCATAAGATTTATACTGATGCACATCGCATTGACCATAGTTATGAATTTGGTGAGAGATTTTTCTTGCGAGTAAAACTGCAGAAGAGTCCGATCAAGTTGGGAAAGCGTGATAAAATCTCTCCTAGGTTTGTGGGACCTTTTGAAGTTGTGGAAAAGAGAGGAAATCCATATTATAGACTAGCCTTGCTTGATTCTTTGAGGCGTATGCACGATCTATTTCATGTATCTGTTTTGAGACATTAAATTAGTGATCCTTCACATGTTTTTGACATGAGTTATTTGCAGGTGCCAGACGAAGATGCTCTCATGGCGGAGCCAATACACATTATGGATGATAACATTTGAATGCTATGACGTCAAATAGTCGATCACGTCAAGGTCCAGTGGGACAACTATAGTCCACACTTGACTACCTGGGAGGATGCATATGAGATACATCAACAGTTTTTTTACTTGTTTGATAGATTAGACATATAGATCTATGTCAGATACATTTATTTGCTTGATTTTATATACTGTACAAACTTTGGGACGAAGTTTAAAACAAGAGGGGGTGTATGTAACATCTCTCTCTACTGAGCAAACTTTTATTGACTTATTATTTGAGGACACTTGTGAGAAATTTATTTGGTTATGGTACATTATGATTTCATTTCGATTTTTGATTATACATGATGATGATGATGTGTTATGACTTTTTTTTATTTGATATATATGTATTGGTAGATGTTATTGACGATATCTACTAAGTGTGAAGGACACATGACAGGTTACAGATGTTGATGGCATCAATGGATTTTCTTGGACTCTGGATTGAGTCAGTAAGTGGATTGTATTGTGATTTAGTATTTCATTTCTACAATTGTGACATATGATTGATTATAGTATGATTATGAATATGGATTATTTATAGTGTTTTTGTCACTGGATGAAGGCTTGATGATGCCTGCTTATTCAACTCACATAAGGAGTAGAGGGTCCATGCAAAGAAACCACACATTGAAGGAGAGGCATGGCAACGTCCTTGTCACATCCTACTAGCACTCCCACCGTGGACAGAACTGTAGGTTAATGATTACCTAGTTTGAGTGGTCCACGATGTCGTGAGGGAATACTAAGACAGTCGCTCAAAAAGATTTCTAAGGGTCACACAATAAGGTAGAATCCTTATTCCTTAGAAGCCCTTAGTTTCTCACAAGGTCGACCAAATGGATTTTTGACTCCAAAGGGTTAGACAAACTTCCAAAACAAGTGAAATGTGACTGACACCCTTGGAGCACAAAGGTGCATCTTGAAGGGCACGTCGCACAATTGAAACTTGAGTCAATAAACCTAGGTGGCCTAGAAAACATTGGAATGATTATACCTTATTAGAATAAATTATTTATTAAATAGTATATTAATAAATAAATAAAATAAAAAACCTTTTGAACACAATTATGTTGCCAAATTTTTATTGAATATGTTTTACTTGTGATAGTTGGGACTCCAGGACTGTGAAAAGAGTGGAAGCTCTTCCTTATGAGGAAATCTTGGAAGCTATTGTGTTCTAGTTTTTGTTCTTGGCCCCTTTACAACTCAAGGAGCTACGGGGGAAGAAGTTTACCCATAACATTGGTTTGGAGGTACCAATTGTAATGAACCTCAAATTCACCATAAAAAAAAAATATTTTCTATGACATAATTCAATTTCATTTAAGCTTAGAAAATAAGAGAAGATAAGATTCATTTCTGTCCATAACGTCATTATTACACCAGTCTAGTTTACTTCAAACGATCCCTTTTGTCCTCTATGGTTTATGCCATTAAACAATAGTCTAATTACAAAAATTTGAAAACTTTAAGTGTATGATCTCATGGCGAGCAGAATTCTTAGAAAAAAAATCGTGCTAAAAATTGGTTATTTCTATTCTACCTCTATCTCGGATGAAAATCCTCCATCGATTCTACCAATCCATTCCTTATAATAATAGAGTTGTTCCTATAACAAAAATTCCTACCATGTTACTACAGTTTTGTGGAAACACAGAGGTCAATCGGGTTTCGGCAATTACTAATGTTGAACATCATCACACAACAACTCCCACATTGCGAAAAGGTGAAAGGAAGGTGGATCTAGCACTTCGGGATTTTGGGGTTCAGGATTTCATGATTTCAAATGCCTAACATTGACACACCACAACTCCCAAATTCCGAAAGGTGAAAAGAAAGTGGGACCAACACTTTGGGGTTTTGGGGTTTAGGGATTCGCTATTTCAAATACCAAACATCAACACACAACAACTCTCGAATTCCGAAAATGAAAAGAAGTGGGACCAACACTTTGGGATTTCTGGGTTCAGGATTTCGTGACTTCAAAAGCCAAACATCAGCACACAACAACTATCGAATTTCAAAAATGAAAAGAAGTGGGACCAACACTTCGGGATTTTGGGGTTCGGGATTTCGCGACTTCAAAAGCCAAACATCAACACACAACAACTCCCGAATTCTGAAAATGAAAAGAAGTGGGACCAACACTTCGGGATTTCAGGGTTCAGGATTTCGCGACTTCAAAAGCCAAACATCATCACACAACATCTCCTGAATTCCGAAATTGAAAAGAAGTGGGACCAACACTTCGGGATTTCGGGGTTCGGGATTTCGCGACTTGGCACTTCTTGTTTTCATTTTGTTTGTGCAGCATTATTAAAATAGGGAAGTATAAATATGAATAGCCGTAGTTGTACAACCTTGGGCAAAGGAAAAATTCTGAAATAAGAAAGGTGCATCTGGGATCCCTTTACTGTTAAAGTAGTTCATCTAATAGATCTACCATTGCAATTTATATAGTATAACTTTCTATTTCTATATTCTCTTGTTCGAAATACCTTTATACAGGTTAGGTTCATGAATTGTAAGGGAAACTGGTATAGTAGTCGATCTTCCTACCTTAGCTATAGATCTATTTTCTACACAGTCTATTTAATGAATAGGAAAAACAATATAGTTTTCAAAACTCAGAAAGTTGTCCCGACATTATTCATACAGTTAGCTAAATTGAAGATACATCATAACCTCCACTCCTAACATGCAAATCTCAGCATTGATTTGACTCAGAGGACAAATAAGGAAAGAAACTCGTAGTGGATCTAATTTAGAGGAAATTTTCTTCCAGGATTTATCCATGCATAACCCTTTCAACTATCATACAAAAATAAACAGCCCAATTCTATCATTCGTTCAGAAAGGGGTCATATGAGATTTGATTTTCCCTATATTCTCTGTCAGTATTTAGGTTTCATGAATTCAACCTGATTTATCCTACGCATTATTATCTATCAAAATTAGTAGATGCATTACATCCATTATTGAATCATTCACCAGAGAATGGAAATTGTTTCAGTTCAAATTTAATAGATACATGACATCGGATGAAACATTCGAACAGAAAATGGGAATCATTACAGTTTCGATTTAACAAATAGAATGCATCAGTTATAAAATCATTCAGACAGAGAATAAAAAAAATTTCAGTTCAGATTTAATGGATACATGACATCGAAAAAAAACATTCGAACAAAAAATGGAAATTGTTACAATTATGATTTAACAAGTACAATGCATCAAATATAAAATCATTCAGACAAAGAATAGAAATTATTCCAGTTCGGATTTAATAGATACATGACATCGAAAAAAACATTCGAACAGAAAATGGAAATCGTTACAATTCTGATTTAACAAGTACAATGCATCAGATATAAAATCATTCAGACAGATAAGAAGTAGAGCACATATCTAAACTAGATCATGATAATACAAAGGGAACAACCACGTTCCTCCCAACCGTAGAACAAGACAGCCAAATCACTTTTCCGATTCACCCGCTAGCCTGACCATGAATCCATGAGGGAAAACTTGGAACCTCTTCCTTTGCAAATGCCTTTCCTTTTCAACAGACTCCCCTTGCCTCACACTCAATCCATAGTGTTCATAAAAGCAAGATAACTCAAAATATTTTTCCCATCATACTTGGCAGCGTCCTGCCTCCTCGCATATGCTATTTATCAATTTTGCCCAAGTCTTTTACCCTCCCTTGGGGGATTTTCACAGCTTTCTAAGTCCCTAATTTTTCAGGGGCTGCCAATGGCCAAATATCTGATTTTCCACTTGTAATAATCAGCCCAGAGGTAGTTCCAACATGTTCCCCACTCATGGATTCATGGTCAGCTGATTTTAACATGGATGTTCTATTTGTCCTCCTGCAGTTAATATAAATATTCTATTTTTATACAAGTGTCATAATCAAATAGTTATTTGAGTCCAATCAGATCTCTTCCCAGTAGTCATAATTCTTAATTAGAAATATGAAATTCGAACTTCGGATTTTCCATAAATGGAAAAAATTTTCCAAATGCGAATTTACTAAAAACAGAAATAAATTTCCAGCAAATTTAAATTTCCAAAAATATTTTATTTTTGGGGATATCACATCCTTTCCCCCTTTAGTAAAACACTGTCCTCAGTGTTCGTTCCTTTCTTGGAACATAGTTGGATGAGATTTCCACAAATCTCCCTCCAACTCCCAAGTGGCCTCCTCGGGACTAAGGTGCTTCCATTGCACCTTTACCTGAGCAACAACTTTATTACGAAGTGTTATTTATCTCTGGTCCAGAATGCGCAGGGATTCCACTTGAAACTCACCTTCGGGTTCCACTTGCACCAAGTTCCTATCAATCATATGAGTAGGGTCATGAATATACTTTTTCAATAGAGAAACATGAAATACATTATGAATTCTTAGATTAGCTGGAAGTGCAAGTTGATATGCTATGGGTCCAATTCGAGTTAGTATCTCGAAGGGCCCACAAAACCGGGGTGCTAGCTTGGCACAGTTCCCTAACTTCAGTGAGCCTTTTCGGGCTTTGAGCTTCAAGTAAACATGGTCTCCCACTTGAAATTCCAAGTGTCTTCTTTTCAAATCTGCATAGCTCTTCTGTCTGTCCTGTGCTTCTTTCAAGTTCTGTTGTACCTTTTTTACCATGTTCTCCATTTCTTGGAGCATCTCTGGTCCAACCATGAGTCTGTCAGTCGGATTATCCTAGCTAATTGGAGTTGTACACTTCCTGCCATACAGTATTTCGAAAGGGCTCAACTTAGCTGAAGTTTGGTACCCATTGTTATATGTAAATTCTACCAAGTGTAGGTAGTCTTCCCACTTGTTCGGTTTTTCTCTTACATACATGCAGAGCATATCCTCTATGATTTGGTTTGTCTTTTCGGTCTGTCTGTCTGTTTGAGGATGATAACTTGTACTAAAATTCAAATTAGTATTTATCCCTGCAAACAATTCCTTCCAAAAGGCAGATGTGAATTTTACGTCTCTATCTGAAATCACCATTTTAGGAATACCATGCAGTCTAAAAATTTCTTTCATGAATATTTCAGCAATGTTTATAGCTTTAAAAGTAGACTTTACAGGAATAAAGTGTGTAGACTTACTGAGTTTATCGATTACAACCATGATAGAATCATTCTGTTTCTGAGTTTTAGGTAAACCTTTTATAAATTCCAATGATATGGTCTCCCATTTCCATTCCGGTACTGGTAATGGTTGTAATAGGCCGGCTGGATGTTGGTGTTCGACCTTAACCTGCTGACAATCCTGGCACCTAGCCAAGTATTCTGTTGTTTCACCTTTCATATTAGGTCAGTAAAACAATTTTCTAAGTGTTGTTATCGTTTTTTGGTAACCTGGATGACCAGAATATGGTTTCTTATGCACTTCGTCCAAAACTGTTAATTTTAATTCTGTTGAATCTGGTATGTAAAGTCTGTTTTTAAATCGTAATAATCCCTTCTTGTCAATACTTAGATCTGGTTTATCTGAGTTTGCGGTACTGTTTTGCAATTTTTTCATCATCTTAGTGTAATTTTTGTCGCTAATACCGGCCGTCCTTACCCTTTGTTCCAGATCACTTTCTGCCTTACTGATATTTACCTCAAATAACCCATGGACTCTTATGCTTAAAGCATCTGCTACTTTATTTTTTTTGCCCTTGATATGTCTGACTTTGAAGTCGAATTCTCTCAAGAAGGCTAACCATCTAGCTTGCCGTGCATTGAGATGTGGTTGACTAAATAGATATTTCACACCGCTATTATCCGTCAATAGTAGAAATTTTCTTCCCATTATATAGTGTCGCCACATTTTTAAGGCATGTATTACTGCTGCCAATTCTAAGTCATGAGTGACATAATTTCACTCATGTTCTTTTAATTTCTAGGACTCATAGCAAATCATGTGCCCTTCCTAAGTTAGAACACCACCTAGTCCCTCTTTACTTGCATCAACACATACTGTGAAGTCTTTATCCGGGTCTGCTACCTTCAAAATGGGTGCCGATGTCAATAATTCCTTCAGCTTGTTAAAGCTGTCTTGACACTTTTGCGACCAGTTAAACTTGGTTCCTTTCTTTTGTAATGATGTGATAGGGTAGGCTATCTTGGGAAATCCTTCTATAAGCCTACGGTAATATCCGATGATTCCCATAAATGACTGGATGTTTGCTACATCCTTAGGTACCGGCCATTCCATAATGGCTTTTGTCTTTTCCGAGTCTACGACAATACCTTCCGAGGAAATGACATGTCCTAAATATTGTATCTCTTTTTGATAAAAGTCACACTTGTCAAATTTGGCGTATAGTTTGTGTTTCCTCAACGTTTGCAAAACTATCCTTAAGTGTTCATCATGTTCTTTTTCCATCTTTCAATAGACCAGAATATCATCGATAAATACTACTATGAACTTGTCTAAGTACTGACTAAAAATGTTGTTCATCAAGCACATAAATGTGGCTGGTGCGTTAGTGAGTCTAAAAGGTATGACTACAAACTCGTAGTGTCCATATCTTGTTCGAAAAGTTGTTTTGTTTATGTCCTCATCCTTTATCCTAACTTTATGATAACTAGATCGTAAATCCAATTTTGAAAAGATCGTGGCCCCACCAACTTGATCAAACAGATCATTTATCCTTGGTAAGGGGTATTCATTCTTAATGGTCATTTTGTTCAGTTGTCTATAATTGATACATAGTCTTAGAGTACCATCTTTCTTTTTCACAAAGAGAACTGGTGCTCCCCATGGCGAGACACTCAGTCTAATATACTCTTTGTCCAACAATTCCTGTAATTGTATTTTTAATTCTGTCAATTCTGGTAGACTCATTCGGTAGGGCTCTTTTGAGATAGGGGTTGATCTGGGTAGTAAGTCTATGGAAAAATCTATTTCCCTTCTAGGAGGTAATTCTGGTATCTCATCCACAAACATGTCTCTGAATTCACGTAGGACAACAAAGTCTTCTAACTTGGGCTTATCTTCTTTTTCTGATAGATTTGTTACTTTAATGGCATAAACTTGACATCCCTTTCTAATACATTTCTTGAGTTGCATCACTGAAACTTGTCTGACTGATATAGGTTTTGGTATGCCTTGGGCTGTTTTAATAGTGCCAAAATTATCCTTATAGCTAAGTATCTCTGTATAACAGTCTAGTACTGCTTTGTGTTGTTCGAACCAATCCATCCCGATAATTATATCATAAGATCCTAGTGGTAGGATGTTCAGATTGGTCCTTATCTTTTGACCATCTAAGCTGAACTCAAGATCAGAAATAAAATCAACTACTTTTCTTTTAGTACCTGTTGCTAGTTGTACAAGCCATGATTTTGCGTGCTTCAGTTTCTTAAGTTTATTTGACTTTACTACATCAGGAGTAATATAACTTAACGTAGCTCCAAGGTCAATTAAAAAAAAAATTCGAGTGTCATTGATTTTACCTTCGATTTCTACCACCGAGGACTGGTGGTCAGCTTGTCAACCATCTATGGCTGCATTTATCCGATGCAGACTTCTTCCCATGTCTCCCACTGTCGAGACTTCCTGCAAGTTGTGAACAACAGTTCTGTTGACTACAATTAAATGTGGGCAGTTCCTCCTTAGATGAGGTTCTCCACACTCCCAACACTTTAATGGCTTGCGGGAGTTGTCCCCAAACTTCTTCGTTACCAGGTTTACCGGTTTACTGCTACCTTGCATATTCAGATGATTGGAGTGAAAATCCTTCCTTGGGAAACTTTTTGCTGCATCCCGATAAGGCATTGACTAGTATCCCTTCTTTTGTTGGTTCATTCGATCTTTCTTCTTATCCTTCCAGGTATTGGGAAACTATACCCACTATTTATACTGTTCATAGCACATTCGTGCTTTCTTGAATACCTCACTCAAGGATTTGGGGTTATCAAACTCAATTCTGTCCCTGTAGGACTGTGGTAGACAACTTAAGAATCGTTGGATTTTTACCTTATCCTCTCGGATGTATGGTACGAACCTTAGTAGTTCCTGAAATTTATTTATAAGGTCCTCCATCATCATCTGTCCGAGTCGTAACTCATAAAATTCCTTTGTCTTCCTTTCATAATAGCTTTCAGAAAGGTATTGTTTCTTAAAATACTTCTTAAAGTCAGACCACTCCAACTGTTTCTCCTTTAGGCCCTTGGCCAATTTCAGGTCCTACCACCAAATGCTGGCTTTCCCCTTCAGATTGTAGATGGTCATTCTGACCTTCATGTTGTTGGAATAGTTATAGATCTGGAAGTATTTTTTGATGTCCAACAACCATGCCTCAGCTTCTTCTCCTGTCCTAGATTCTCCATCAAAGGTAGCTGGTTTAATCTTTTTAAATTCTCCTTCAAGGTGGTCTATTTGTTTTCTTTTTCTGTTTGGTATGGTTTTGTCTTCAGCGGAAGGTGTCCCTTCAAACGAACTGTCTTCTTTTTTTGTTTCCACACCAGAATTCTTGGAGGCCTTTTTTCTAACCTCCTCATCATGTTTATCATCTTTTGGGCTTTTCTTGGTTACTATACTATGTAGCAAGACTTCATTTATCTCTTGTTGTTCCTATTGTGCTTTCTTCAATTTTTCATTGTCAACCTTGAAAACCTGTAGTTCAACAATAAGATTCCTCATTGTTTCCAACACCTCCATGGGTGAGCTTCCATCACTGTTCTGTCTTGTATCTCTAGGAGGTCCTTGCTGTGGATTCTCTTCCATCCTGATTTATGCACCTTCTTGAGCCGCCATAATCAACACAAAATAGAAAGGCTTTCTGTTTGTAACCACAAGATTTATTAGTTTTTTTTTTTTAAATCGGAATATATTCTAAACAATTAATGTGGCCCTATTCAGGCCTAGTGTTGTAACTTTTTCTCTGATACCATATGTAATGAACCTCAAATTCACCATAAGAAAAAATTTATTTTCTATGACATAATTCAATTTCGTTTAAGCTTAGAAACTAAGAGAAGATAAGATTCATTTCTATCCATAACGTCATTATTACACCAGTCTGGTTTACTTCGAAGGATCCCTTTTGTCCTCTATGGTTTATGCCATTAAACAATAGTCTAATTACGAAAATTTGAAAACTTAAAGTGTATGATCTCATGGCGAACAGAATTCTTAGAAAAAAAATCGTGCTAAAAATTGGTTATTTCTATTCTACCTCTATCCTGGATGAAAATCCTCCATCAATTCTACCAGTCCATTCCTTATAATAATAGAGTTGTTCCTATAAAAAAAATTCCTACCATGTTACTACAATTTTGTGGAAACACAGAGGTCAATCAGGTTTTGGCAATTACTAATGCCAAACATCATCACACAACAACTCCCACATTGCAAAAAGGTGAAAGGAAGGTGGAACTAGCACTTCGGGATTTCGGGGTTCGGGATTTTGTGATTTCAAATGCCTAACATCGACACACCACAACTCCCAAATTCCGAAAGGTGAAAAAAAAGTGGGACCAACACTTCGAGGTTTCAGGGTTCGAGGATTCGCTATTGCAAATACCAAACATCAACACACAACAACTCCCAAATTTCAAAAATGAAAAGAAGTGAGACCAACACTTTGGGGTTCAGGATTTCATGACTTCAAAAGCCAAATATCAGCACACAACAACTACCGAATTCTGAAAATGAAAAGAAGTGGGACCAACACTTCGGGATTTCGCGACTTCAAAAGACAAACATCAACACACAAACACTCTCGAATTCTAAAAATGAAAAGAAGTGGGACCAACACTTCGGGATTTTGGGGTTCGAGATTTCACGACTTCAAAAGCCAAACATCAGCACACAACAACTCTCGATTTTCGAAATTGAAAAGAAGTGGGACCAACACTTCAGGATTTCAAGGTTCGGGATTTCGCGACTTGGCACTTCTTGTTTTCATTTTGTTTGTGAAACATTATTAACATAGGGAAGTATAAATATGAATAGCCGTATTTGTACAGCCTTGGGCAAAGGAAAAATTTTGAAATAAGAAAGGTGCATCTGGGATTCCTTTACTGTTAAAGTAGTTCATCTAATAAATCTACCATTGCAATTTATATAGTATAACTTTTTGTTTCTGTATTCTCTTGTTTGAAATACCTTTATACAGGTTAGGTCCACGAATTGTAAGGGAAACTGGTATAGTAGTCGATCTTCCTACCTTAGTTACAGATCTGTTTTCTACACAGTCTGTTTAATGAATAGGAAAAACAGTATAGTTTTCAAAACTCAAAAAGTTGTCCCGACATTATTCATACAGTTAGCTAAATTGAAAATACATCATAACCTCCACTCCTAACATGAAAATCTCAGCATTGATTTGACTCAGAGGACAAATAAGGAAAGAAACTCGCAGTGGATCTAATTTAGAGGAAAGTTTCTTCCAGGATTTATCCATGCATAACCCTTTCAACTATCATAAAAAAATAAACGACCCAATTCTATTGTTCGTTCAGAAAGGGGTCATACGAGATTTGATTTTCCCTATATTCTCTGTCAGTCTTTAGGTTTCATGAATTCAACCTGATTTTTCCTACGCATTATTATCTATCAAAATTAGTAGATGCATTACATCCGTGATAGAATCATTCACCAGAGAATGGAAATTGTTTCAGTTCGAATTAGATAAATACATGACATCAGATGAAACATTCGAACAAAAAATGGGAATTGTTACAGTTCCGATTTGACAAATACAATGCATCAGATATAAAATCATTCAGACAGAGAATATAATTTTTTCCAGTTCGGATTTAATAAATACATGACATAAAAAAAACATTCAAAAAGAAAATGGAAATCATTACAATTCTGATTTACCAAGTACAATGCATCATATATAAAATCATTCAGACAAAGAATAGAAATTATTCTAGTTCGGGTTTAATAGATACATGACATCGGAAAAAACATTCGAACAGAAAATGGAAATCATTACAATTCCAATTTAACAAGTACAATGCATTAGATATAAAATCATTTAGACAGAGAATAAGTAGAGCACATATCTAAACCACATCACGAGAAGACAAAGGGAACAACCACGTTCCTCCCAACCGTAGAACAGGACAGCCAAATCACTTGTCTGATTCACCCCCTAGCCTGACCATGAATCCATGAGGGAAAACTTGGAACCTCTTCCTCTGTAAATGTCTTTCCGTTTCAGCAGAATCCCCTTGCCTCACACTCAATCCATAGTGTTCATAATAGCAAGAGAACTCAAAATCTTTTTCCCAGCATACTTGGCAACGTCCTGCCTCCTCACATATTCTATTTATCAATTTTGCCCAGGTCTTTTTCCCTCCCTTGGGGGATTTTCGCAGATTTCTAAGTCCCTAATTTTTCAGGGGCTTCCAATGGCCAAATCTCTTATTTTCCACTTGTAATAATCAACCCAAAGGTAGTTCAAACATGTTCCCCACTCATGGAGTCATGTTCAACTGATTTTAACATGCCTGTTCCATTTGTCCTCCTGTAGTTAATATAAAAATTATGTTTTTATACAAGTGTCATAATCAAATAGTTATTTGAGTCCAATCATATCTCTACCCAACATTCATAATACTTAATTACAAATATCAAATTTGAACTTTGGATTTTCCATAAATGGAAAAAAAATTCCAAGTGTGAATTTACTAAAAATGGAAATAAATTTCCAGCAAATTTAAATTTCCAAAAATATTTATTTTTTGGGATATCACACCAGTGGAGTCGAGAGATTAGCAAGAAAAATCAAGGAGGTCGAGCACAAGCCTCCAAACTAAATATTGGCATCACACATCAATAAGACTTATGGTTACGGTACTCCTTGTTATAGTTATTTTTATTGTGAAATCGATAAATATTTCATGTGAACCACTGTATTATTTTAAAACAAAAATATCTAATGGTTAAAACTAGTGATTTTTCTTGAAAGTATAGATGGTTACTATGTATGAATCAACTGGTAGAAGAAGATATATTATTCTGTCATTATACAGTTACTCATTTCAGTTAGATAAATATTTCTAGTACAATATACCCTTCCAAATGATATTATAAAATATATTCTAAATATCAATGATTCAATAATCATTTTCACTCTGTAGGTGATATATTATTTAGAATTTAGTTTAAATAATACTAAGCACCTACACAATTGGTTGTTATTTATATTGTTGACTTGGAAGTGAGAATTGTTATAGTGTACTCAAAATGTGATATTTAAATGACACTCAGAGGGGATTATTGTCAATGGTTTCCAATGTGATCAACTAAGAGGATATGGATATATTGTATTATTGTTTGAATCGATCCTTATTATCATATCACCTTAATACATCTAAGATCAAATTTGATGATTTATTTCTTTATATATATATATATATATATATTATTGTCGTCATTATAATTACATGACCTTCAACTCATGTTCTCTGATACTTAATAATGGAAATAAAACATTAACAAAATCATTTAAACTACAGTTACACTCTTAAAACAAAAGACCTAAGTTACTTATTCTGATTTGAAATTATCATCAAATCAAAATTTGAGTACTACAACAATTACAGATCTTTCCTTGGTTCCAAGATGCTAGGAAACCCTGTTTTGGAGTATATTCTCCACCACTGTGTTTGTGGAAATGCATGTTATGCCTCTAGCTAAATCTTGTTTGTTTAAACTAGCTGGACACTTAAAACTAAGCCCTTATCTTCTCAGGATTTAATTGTAGGTGATATCCCCTTTTGCCTTTATAGTTTTGTGTGTGATCGAGGGATGTAACCTTTCATTTTCCAAAAAGGTGCTATTCAGAGCTTCGAGACTCTGACGCTTTAGATATTTCTTCAACTCCAACACTCCCTTTCACCAGGAGTATTACGGGCCGAACTCGGTCATAAATTTTGCATACGATCTTTGTTTGGGGCTCTCAATACACTGTTGGAAAGGTATAACCGAGAAGAACATTGTTTTACTGGCTTGGGCCAGTGCATTTTGCAGTTTCTTGTGCCCCAAATCCCCAAAACCCATCGTTTAGGGCCTCAAAATGACCCCGGAAGTTTGGAACCCAAAAAACTTCCAAGGTGGAAAATTATATTTAGATCTAGTGGAATAGGTGGGTGGCCATTGATATCCATTTGGATCAATCCTCCCTCCTTAGGAAGAAATTGTCTCCGTTGCATTGAGTTCTCAGGGGAGAGGGGGAAGCATTTTTTGAATCTGAATCTTTGTGAGTTTCTTACCTTTCTAGAGAAGTCATGCTGCTTAGCTTGTTGAAGTTTTTCATGAGCCTATTTCTAGCGATGTTGAGTATTTTCAACCAGTCGTTATGCCACATTATGGTACCCAAGTATGAAGGTTATACATTTAACAACGACAGATTGTTGAGGTATTAAAACAATATTTATGTACCACCTAATGATGAATTAATAATTTTGATTTTAAACAAAGCTCATCGAGTAGTATACATGGATCATCCTCGAGTCACAAATATGAAGGCAAACCTTAAGCCTTTGTTCTTCTAGAAAGGAATGAAGACTAACATAGTTAATTATGTGGCTATATGTCTAGATTTTCAACAAGTGAAGGTTTAACATAGACGTCCAATGGGATTTTTATAGCCACATGGGATTCCTGAATCGAAATGGGAAGTCATTTCGATGGATTTTATTGTTGTATTTCCACTGACGACAAGGAGGAACGATTCTATTTTTGTCATAGTATACACTCTAACAAAGAGTGCAAAATTTATTCCAGTTTCTACTACGTATCAGGCACCAGACATAGCCAGAGTTTTCATTAGAAAGATTGTGAGGTTGCACGGTGTACCAAGAAGGATCATATCCGATTGAGGATCAGTGTTTACAGAACGGTTTTGGACTAGTTTCCAAGAGGCTTTAGGAATCCAATAGAATTTTAGTACAACATATCACACTGAAACAGATGAAAAAATTGAAAGGACGAATCAAATCTTAGAGGATATGCTTTGGATGTACATGATGGATCAACACAAGTGTTGGAAAGACTTATTTCCATTGGTATAGTTTGCATACAAAAATAATTACTAGAGTACGATAAATATGGCACTGCTTAAGTTTCTTTACGAATGACTGTGTCAGACACCTATGAGTTGGGATCAACTGGAGGATAGGGTATTAGTGTGACCATAATTGATCCAAGAAATGGAATAATAGAAGCGAACTATAAGACAAAGGATTAAAGAAGCACAAGATCGACATAAGAGTTATGTTGATGAACATCACATTGACCACAGTTATGAGGTTGGCGATAAAGTTTTCTTGTGAGTAAAATTGAAAAATAGTTTGATCAAGTTTGGAAAGGGTGCTAAACTCTCTCCTAGGTTTGTGGTACCTTTCAAATTTTTGGAAAAAAAAGGAACTGTGGCTTACCGACTAGGCTTTCCTTATTCTTTAAGGTGTATGCACAATGTATCTCATATATCTATTTTGCGACATTATATTTCACATCTGTCACATGTTATTGAATTGATTTCTTTGCAGGTGTCGGATGAGGGTGCTCTCACAACAGATCCAATCCTCATTCTAGATAATTTCACTCGATAGCTACAACGTCGAATAGTCGATCCGCAGATTCAAGAGCACTTAGGAATTATGTTTTCTTGTGTTGTGTATGTGTTGAAGATGAGGGTATTTAAATATCTGAGAAGTGTTGGGAATATTTCATATGATGTGTTGACATGTTGGCTAGACCTTCCAACTCACCATGGTGGAGTGTATTTCATAGTTATGTGGTATTATGTAGTCAATGTGGGGATGCATTGTGTTTATGTGGCCATGGTTACTAACACCTTGATTTTTGTTATTTTTTGGTAATTATTTATTACATTATGAAAATCATGTGGTGATGAAAACACATAATGATGAATAGATGCATTATATTTAAAATGAATACTAGATTAAGGTAATTGACTTGCTATTTTTACACTTATGAGATCACTTTTTGGGGCCGTTGAAAATGTACAAGTGGTATTCAAAGAATTATTGAATGAATTTTGGTGAATGCATGTATATATGACATATAAATGATTATGCTAATAGCTGAAATGATGGGAGTATAAATAAATCATGAATTTAAGAATACTTATGGAGTTGTTAGAAATTGCAACAAGAAAGTTGCAGCTTAAAGTAGTTGCGTAATGATGAATTACACAAAATCTTTGTTAAATGAACACACTAATAAACACATTGATGGCTAGAAGAAAGAAAAGATTGGTTGATAACACAAGTATAGAGGATGATGGGTTCATTCCAAATTAATAGTTGTATTTATGGAAGTGATTGAATTATTGTTGTAATCAATTATGAGTTCACTTTGTGAAACTTTGGAATTGCTTCCATGAAAATGTATACTTGTCGTGATACGCTAAAAATTTGTTTGGATGAGTGTAAATTGAAGAAATTTCAGGTGCAATGGTATTATATATGGAAGGGATGTAATCCATATGGAATATTGATATCTACAACTACAGAGACACACATTATGAGAAAAAACTTCATGCTTGGAAATTTTATTTTCCTATATAAAATAGATTTGAGAAATTAATAGTTAGAAATTGTTATGTTATGCTAACAGTTTATGTGGATGAATGAGAAGGTTGAGGAAGTTGTTGGGAGAATGGTATTGGATGTGGAATGGATGTAATGCCATACATAATACTAATTCTTGTTTGTACAAGAGCCAAGCATCATGAGAAAAATCCTCATGCCTAGGGAATTTAATTTCTTGTATATAAATAGATTTGAGAAATTAAAAATTGTTATGATATGCTAACAATTGGTTTCGATGATTGAAGCTTGAGAAAGTTGTAGGAATAATGGTACTGGGTATGGAATTGTTGTAATCCATAATAAATATTTATGTCTGTAGCTACAAGATCCAAACTAATTATGAGAAGGAAGCTCATGCTTGGAAAATTTTGTTTTCCTGTATAAAAAAGATTTGACATTTATGATTGAAAATTGTTATAATGATATCTCACAATGATTCTATGTGTATAATACAGATGAGATGTTAGCTATGGAATATGAAAGATCAGGAAAAAAGAGAACTAGAAAGAAGTCGATCTCAATGATGAAGGCATAAAACAAAGAATGCCCCATGGACTTGTTGTAGTTGGAGTTCTTGGAGCCACAACTTTGAAACTTCATCGCTGAGTGCACTAGATCCCTAGAGATAAATGGAATATCCCAAGGGAATATATGGAGGATAAAGGGGTTCATTTATTTAGGTTTTTCAGGTTGATAGGGAAGGACAGCTTGTTGGTTGGAACTACTGCCATAAATATGTAACATCTCACTCTTGCGTGCACCTGATGTGACTTATTCTTTGAGGACACTTGGGTGCAAGTGATCCAGATCGTTATATGATTGTCTGCTTTACTTATGTATTATGATGATGAGATTGTGGATTATGATGTTATGTTATGTTATTATGTATAGATAAGTGTTATTGACTGGTTTTTCTTGAGTGTGCAAGACTCTTCACAGATTGAGGATGCTGATGGCATCGATGGACCTCCTTGGACTCCAGATCGAGTCAAGGAGTGGATTGTATATGGTTTGGGTAATTTTGTTTATGCATTATTATGTCTTCCTTAATTTATTTGGATGATGTGTCGAAGATGTTACAATTAATTGTGATGTATAAATTTCCTAACGCAAAAAAAAAAATTACCTTTCGTGCTTCGAATTTTATCATATGTAACGGAGGGTCGTTACATATAGTATCAGAGCAGATTCAACCCTACGACTATGGATCATCAAGCCTTCTAATGTATTTTAAACTTGATTAATAACTTAGAACTAATTGAATCATTAACCTATCCATGTGGTATTAATGGTTAGAGGACGTTTTGGAGGTTCACGACTTGGTGCTAGGGGAGGAGGTGTGACGCCTCTAGTAGCACCCATGCCACAAGGGTATAACCACCAAGGAGAAGAAAAATTATTTGGATTTGATAATATTGTTGTGCGGGATGCGATTGGTATGATGAGGTCCTTTCAGAGTATGTCAGACGCCTTCATTAACCACCTATATAGAGATGAGTCTAGGGCGCATGTACCCCCTAAGGGTTCACAATGCACCCCAACCAATATTGGTAGCATTCATAGAGAATTTGAGGAGATTAAGTTTCCTAAGTTCATGGGTGCCCGGAATGGCTCATCTGCCGAGATTCAGTTGGAGAACCTGGGAATGTGTTTTCTCACATCACGATTTCACCTCCAACATGAAGGCCTGCATGGCGGTATTTCAGCTAAAGGGAAGCACTCTTCTTTGGTGGAAGATGCTCCTACCTCAACTAAACATGGTCGTCGAAGATGTGTCATGGGAAATGTTCAAGGAATGATTACACGAGAAGTTTTTTTTAGAGGGATTCATTGCACGCCAGCCCAAGGAGATCAACACCTAGAGACAAGGTGGTCATATGGTGTCGGAAGATGAGACCCAAATCATGGAGTGGATTAGGTATGGTCCACCTCTGAACATGGAGAAGCTAAGGGTAAACAAGTGTGTCAGACTTAAATCCAACTTTCGTGCAAAGTGAGGATCCTATGCCTCAAACATTGCATGATGTAGACCGAAAGACCCTCATAGCTAAGGAATATTTGACTAGCAGGAGTCAGGGTAGGACTCCTGCAAGACCGACTAGACATATGACATCCGAAGCGCAGTAGCAGTAATTAGGTCTGTTAGTGGATCAGACCAGGAGTTCAGGATGGTGGGCCATCAACTTCTACTTCAGGGACCAAGAGTACGAGAATGAATATCGGATGATGAACATGTGGAGAGACACATTACTAACATGACTGTGCAGTTGAGAGGGCCAGAGCAACTGGATCAGTCAGACACACTACAGTAGGAGATTTGGGCAAGTCCCATCAGATTCATGCAATGGTGAATAACCACGAGGCCGAGCACCAGTCCACTGTGCTCAAGATTCCAGGTATCATCGTTGACTAGACCTTTAGTATTTTTATAGATTCAGGTGCCACATAGAGTTTTATTTCTGGTGTAGCACTAAAATTAATTAAGTTAAAGGCAGTCAAATAGGATGAGGTTAGCTATGTAGAAATGGATTCGGGATCCAAGTAGAAGGTTGGAGGAAAGGTTACAGACTGTAGCCTTAACATGGGAGATTTCATCATGAATGCTAACCTATAGTTCACAATATTAGGATCTTATGACGTTGTGATCAGTATGGACTAGTTGGAATCGCATGAGGCGATACTCAACTGTAAGACAAAATAATTGAGTTTGGTCGATGATGAGGGACAGAGATGAGTGATTGTAGGAAGAAACTAGGGAGTTTACTTAAGGTTCATCTCTTCCCTACAACTATGGAAGAGCATGCGCAAGGGATGCAAGATATATGACATCCTTGCATTGAACGAAAAGGTCATGGTGGAATGACTAGAAAACCTTCTGGCAGTAAGAGAATTTTTGGACGTATTCCCAGAGGAGTTACTAGGGTTTCATCCTGAGAGGAAATTGGAATTTACCATCGTCCTAAAACCTGGGACTGAATCGATAGCAAGAAAACCATATCAGATGTCAACCCTTGAGTTACATGAGTTGAAAATGAAACTGAAAGAGTTGTTGGACCTAGGACTTATACATCCAAGTGTGTCACGTTCAAGTGCACATGTTATTTTCATAGGGAAGAAGGATTGTTCATGGAGACTCAGCATTGACTACTATCAATTGAACAAGGTAGCGATCAAGAACCATTATCTGTTGCCAAGAATAGACAATCCGTTTGATCAAATGAAGGGCATGACCGTGTGTTCAAAGATTGACTTGAGATCAGGGTATCACCAGTAATAGATCAAGAAGGAAGACATTCCTAAGACCTCCTTTAAGACGAGGTTTGGACATTATGATTTTATGATTTTACCATTTGGACTGAAAATGACCCTAGGGTTATTCATGAGCTTGATGAATGGGGTGTTCCACGAATACTTGGACAATTTTTTTCAAGTATTCATTGCCGATATTTTGATATATTCTCAGATGATGGAAGAACATGATGAACATTTGTTCTTGGTACTACAATGTCTATGAGAAAACAAATTATATGGGAAATTGTCGAAATGCTCTTTTTCTCAATTGAAGGTTCATTATTTAGGGCATGTCATCTCCAACGAAGGTATTGATGTGGAGCCAACAAAGGTAGAGGATATTATGGAATGGCCTACACAAACGAACATACTAGAAGTATGAAACTTCATGGGTTTAGTGGGATATTATCGACAGTTCATCGAGGTTTTTTCGAAGATAACAAATCTAATTACGGAATTGCAGAAGAAAAACAAGAAGTTTGTGTGGACCAAGAAATGTGCGAAATAATTTCAAAGGCTCAAGGAGTTTTTGATGACACCGCTGATAATAAAATTACCTGACATGTTCGAGGAATTCTTGGTATGCACCGACCATCCAAGGAAGGATTAGTCGGATCCTTGATGCAACACAGTCGAGTGATCGCTTACATATCGAGAAGGTTAAGAAGGCATGAGGAGAACTATGCGACACATGATTTGGAGTTATTGCCCATTGTGTATGCCTTGAGAGTATGGAGACACTACCTGATTGGATGAAAATTTGAACTAAAAATGTACCACTGTGGTTTGCAACAAATTTTTATGCAAAGTGACTTGAACGCACAGAAAAGACATTGGTCAGAAATTCTTAGCGAGTACGAATTTTAGATTACCTACATAAAAGGAACAATGAACAAAGAAGAATATGTGTTCAGTCAGAGACCATGCATATTTTCGGTGATACCTCTTAAGACAAATATACGTGAAAATATTCTAACCATACAGTGCGACGATGACTGGTATAAAAAGGTTAAGGAATTTATCAGACAAGACACCATGTTGGTACCACAATTTGAGGGATTTATTTTGGACAACGATGGATTAATGAGATATAATAACCAAATTTATGTACCACCCAACGACAAATTGAGAATTTTGGTCTTAAACAAAGCTCATAGAGCAGTGTACATGGCTCATCCAGGAGTCACGAAGATGAGGGAAGACCTTAAAACCTTATTCTTTTAGAAAGGAATGAAGGCAAACATAGTCAAATACATTGTGAGATGTCTAGAATATCAGCAAGTGAGGGTTGAACATAGACATCTGACAGGATTACTACATCCACATGCTATTCGGAAATCAAAATGGGAGGTCATTTTGAGGGACTTCATTGGTGGATTTTCATTGATGAAAAGGAGGCGCTACTCGATTTTTGTGGTAGTAGACACTTTGACAAAGAGTACACATTTTATCCATATGTGTACGACGTATTAAACATCGAACATAGCTAGAGTTTTATCAGTAGAATAATGAGATTGCATGGTGTGCCTAGGAGGATCATATCTGATCGAGGATTAGTGTTTACAGAACGATTTTTGAGTAGTTTCTAAGAGGCCTTGGGAACCCAAGTTAACTTTGGTACCTCTTATCACCCGAAGACAGACAAGAAGACATAAAGAATGAACCAAATATTGGAAGATATGTTTTGTATCTATGTGATGGACCAAACGAACCATTGGGATTAATTCTTGCCACTAGTAGAGTTTACATACAACAAGAGCTACCAAAGAACCAATAAGATGGTGTTGTTTGAGTTTCTTTACATGCGACCTTGTCAGACACCTTTTAGTTGGGATTAGGTTGAGGATAGGGTACTAGTAGGACCAGAAGCGATCTAAGAAATGGAAGAGCAAATGCAAATGATAAGACAAAGGATCAAGGAAGCACATGATCGACAAAATATTTATGCCGATGTGCATCGCATTGACCGTATTTATGAAGTTGGAGATCGATTCTTCTTGTAGGTAAAACCACACAAGAGTTCAATTAATTTTGGAAAGGGTGCTAAACTATCTCCTAGGTTTGTGGGGCACTTTCGAGGTTTTGGAAAGGAAGGGGCCCATGGCCTATAGACTAGCCTTGCATGATTCTTTGAGGCATATGCACGATGTTTTTCATGTATCTACTTTGAGATATTATGTTAGTGATCCTACACATGTGATTGACATGCGTTCCTTGTAGATGTCAGATGAGGGTGCACTCACGGCGGATCCAATCCACATTCTGGACCATCACATTCGAAAGCTACAACGTCAAACAATCGATCACCTCAAGTTCTAGTGGGACAATTATATTCCACACTTGACTACCTGGGAGGATGCATATGATATGCGTCAACATTTTCCATTTTTGTTTGATAGCTAGACATTTAGATATTGTCAAATACCTTATTTTTGCACTTGTATACTGTGAAACTTCAGGACGAAATTTTAAAAAAGAGGGGGTGTATGTAACATCCCTCTCTTGCATGAACCTAATGTGACTTATTCTCTAAGGACACTTGCATGCAAGGGGTCCAGTTCATTATATGATTGTCTACTTCACTTATGGATTCTGATGATGAGATTGTGGATTATGATTTTATGTTATGTTATTATGTATAAACAGGTGCTATTGATTGGTTTTTCCCTAGTGTGTAGGACTCTTGATAGATTGAGGATGTTGATGGAATCAATAGACCTCCTTGGACTTTGGATCGAGTTAGGGAGTGAAATGTATATGGTTTGGGTATTTTTTTTTATGCGTTATTATGGCTTCATTAATTTATTTGGATGGCGTGTTGAATATGTTGTTATTAATTGTGATGTATAAATTTCCTAACGCAAAAAAATATTTTTACCTTTCGTTCTTCGACTTTTCTCATATGTAATGGAGGGTTGTTAAAAAATATAAATCGTGAAGGTCATTATACATGTTTTGGGACAAAATGCCTATGTATGCATGTTTTATATTAGGCCAGAGTGCCTATGTATATAAGAAATTGGTTGGATTGTAAGAACATTGGTATGGTGTTGTGCACTAAGTACAATGACAAAAAAAGGAGAGGGGAATGTAGCACCCTGATTTTAATCCCCCTGAACTAGAATCTATTATGTAAATGTGACTTAGGATGGTGAGCCGATAAAGTTGGAAATGGGCTAAAATGACTAGAAATGTAATACTTCTATATACAATAATAAAAAAATACACTCTTGGCTGCAAGATGGACAAGGAAAAGATATAGCGTCTAAGATTCCATGAGAGAGGTGGCTTCAAGGGCTAACTCTTTTTATTATGTTTTGTTTACCCATAATTGTTTTAATTGAGAGAAGTATTTACATGAGCTTCTTGGGGGGGAGACCATGTGGTTCTTGATTTCATGTAATTATATAAACATCCCTTGTGGTTTGTTTTGGGGGTTCTTCTCCATTCACTCTTTCATTTTTGGCTCCTCATTCTTGCTAATTCGTGTTCTTTTGATTTGGGCATGGAAAAAAGTGGATGGAAGAGGAGATCCATTGCTTCATGGCTGTAATAAATTACTAAATCATTCTTGGAGGGAATGGATGGTTGTGTGCATGAGATTTATGGCAGTTCATAAATAACTGTCCACAACTGAGAATCCTTGGAGTTTTCAGTAGGGATATTTATTTACCAGTAGCACTGGAGCCTTGAAGAGAAATGGAACAACCTGAGGGACTACATGGCATAGAAAGGGGTTCATTTCTTTGGGTTGTATAGGACTAAGGGTAAAGAGAGATAGAAATTAAGATTGTTGTGTGGTTGGGAAAATATGAGAACTTGTTAGCCAACTGATGTGTGTTTTAATTTTGTCCTAGGACCCTTCCTTGTGGATTCGTAGCCTTGGATAGAGGGTAACCTGTTGTTGAGAATTTAGAAAATAATGTATATGGTTGGGAGGAACGTCCTTCATCTGCATCTAATTGGTGAATGTTTACTTGAAAGATAATTTTTATCTATGTTTCCTGTATAATGTATATTTTTTTGTGTATTTATTATTATCTCTGAAATTCATATTTATAATATTCATGCTTGTTGGTTGTTGTTGTGCATGGCATATTATTCATTTGATTCATGTTGTAGCATGAATATTTATTATTGCATGTTTTTATTTCATGCATCCTTATTAATTAATTGTTATCAAAATTCAAAATCGGTTTTGAAGTATGTTTTAAAGTAGCACGACCAACATGTGGATCGTTGGGTATGTTACACGAGACAAGATAATTGTAATAGAATTATGCAAAAATTGAATATTTTGGGATAATTTCTTCTTTGAAAGGAAGAAAAATAAATTAATTTCCCTATCATGGAGAATTGGTTAAATAACATTAAAGAATGCTTAAAAAATTGATGAGTATGCAGTCCAATTTGGTCAATACAAGTTTAAGGTGGAAAATGGAATTAAAGGGTTCGACTCTAATCAATATTTCATGAATCACAAGATTTTTGTGGGTTTCATTGTATCATATGAAAATACCTATTTATTTGGATAAGAAGAATATGATGGAAAGAACCCTGAAGCAATTCCAATTCAATATGTTGAAAATGTTATTAGCACTAATGAAGCACACTAACAACATGGAAAGTTTGGAAACAAAAGAAGCATATGATCTCAAAGTACTTCTCAAAGAAGAAACACACCAAAATAAACCCATCAACTTTTAAATCAAGAGAATAAGAAATATTTGAATGAAAATTATGATGGTAAAGATGATCACGATCCTCCTAAAAGGAATCTTGAAAGGCCTCACAAGCTCACATTATCTAGTAAAATAAAAAGGCATACTAATCAACATGAAGTAGATGAGGTCATACTTGAATAAAAATATTCCCTTGGCGACATGGATTTGGATGCGAACATTGAATATATAGAATTTTCGGATGAGGAGAAAAGGATTCAAGAGAGCAAAGAATTTGCAGTAGAATTGGAGACACAAGAACCAGTCTTCTTTGAAGAAGACTCCTTAACTCTTCATAGTCCTCTATTTGATAAAGACTCAAAAGAATTAGTCTTTGAAATAATTCATTCAGAAGGAAAAAAAAGGTCAAGGAAAGACAAGTTCAAAAATTAACTTGAACGGAGTCCCACCATCAAGAATTTCAAATATCCATTGAGCTATAGGTGATGCCTTGGAAGTGTCAGTTGAAGAGATGGAAAATGAAAACAATGTAATCAAAGATAGAATTAAATAATTGAAAAATGCTCTAATTCCACCCTCCATTATTAGTTATAGTTCGAAGGTACATTGGAGAGAATATAAAGAAACAAATGTCTCTCAATCTTGAAGCATGGGAACCTGTGAATGAGTTTGTTTCTTTGGGTTTCTGAATTACAAATTCAAGGAAATACCTTAAGGAATAGTTAGAAAATGATGAAGGATTATATAAAGATGTTGTTGCTACATTTGTTTTAAAGGTTTTGAGTATGAGTGAACTAAAAATAAATGAAGATTATTTGTCATCCCCTACTCGCATAAAACAATTAAAATCATGTTGGATTAAGATGATCAAGACTTTGAAAGAAATATTGCAAGATTGTGATACTTTAAGTGTCAAAAAAGGGGATTCATATTTAAAATTGATTGAGTTAAAATTGGTGGGAACAATAGGAGAGGTGAAAGAACCAAAATTAGTATTGAATTCTATTTTTATGACAAAAGAACAATTTGAAGAATATATTGAGATATTGAAGTATTTGTCAGCGGAGAACTTTAACAGTTTCTTAAAGTACACAAAATAAGGAGCGGAAATTTGGTTAGTGAGTTATGTTAATAAGAATGAATATATTGAAGATACTTTACACCAACTTTAAACTGATTTTAGAGAAATGGAAAATACATTATTTGATATAATATTAAGACATGCGATAACTTTCTCTCCTATGAGGGAGTACATAGAAAATCAGTTTAAGAAAACATTTAATCAAAATAATTGAAGAATATCAAGTAGAGGATGTTGGTACCAGTTATGTCACTGCATTAAAGGAGAATAAACAAGGAACATTGACAAGAAAATATAATAAAGAGAGAACACCCATCACAATTCATTTCTATTCCACTCTTTCATTTCATTGTCCACGGGAGCCCAATCCCAGTCCATTTTATTATTATTTTTGAAAATCCGAAAGAACTATTTTTGGGTTAAACTTTAATGATATCTTGAACTTTGAGTTTCGAGCATAAGATATTTAAAGTTTTCCTATTATATTTTTTCCTATTTTGAATGAAAAAACTATTTTAAATTTCTCTCAATTGTGGGCATTTATATTTCTTTCCATGAATGTGATTGAAATTATGATATTGTGATGGATGTGATAATATTATTATTTTTCGTGTAACTAATTTTTATTCTTGTACAATATTTTTTCATATATTATATTTTAATATGTGGAGATTCATGGTCCTCTTCTTTGGAATTATTTTGTGAATGTATATTATTCTTCAATTTGTAATATTTTACATTTTCACCGAGTTACAAATATTGGGGTTTTCTATTTAGTATTCTGTTATTTTAATATTTTTAGTTCGAAGATATTCAATATTTATCTTTAAGAAAATACAGAGGAGTACCACCTCTATAAAAACACAAGGGGATATTTTTTTCCTTGTTAGGTTGTTGTTCGGAGCTTAAGAGATATAAACATCAACAACAAGTTATACAAATGATGTTGTGAAGAAGTCAAGTGAAAACAATGAAACATAAATAGATGTCATATTGAGTGGCCTATATTATTATGAGATTGTCAAGGTAATGAAGTGTATAACAACTAAACATATTTGGGACAATATGAAAAATATTTATGAAAATATATATGGTGATTGTTACAGTTGTGAATCATAGATAAAAGAAGCACAATTTGTGAGAAAGGTAAAAGGAGGACCTAAAGAATACAAAGGTAAGACACCCATCAAATGCTTTAATTGTGGTATAATAGGAAATTATGTTGCTAAGTTTCCATATAGAGAAAGGGAATATAGTGATGATGAAGATGAATCTCTCTCCATAACCATGGAAACAAATCTTGTTTATTAGAAAGAAAATTCAGACTCAAAAGAAGAATATATTGAAGCAAAACTCATTAGTGCCCTAGAATAAACAGATAGGATTAGACAAAGGAATATAATGTTGAAGGAACAATTCCAAAAACATGAATAGAAGGATCACGACTTTGAAGAAACATATAATATAATTATCATCTTGAACATTCAACTAGAAGAAGCAAAGGTAATAGAAGATGCAATGAAAAGTTAGTTAAAAGAAAAGGAAGAAACCTATGAGACATAAGAGTCTGAAGTTGTCTCATTAAAGGATAAATTGAAGAATTCAAATACTCAGTTGATGTTTGAAAAGAGCATTGAAAATTTGAATGAGATACTTAGTTTCCAAAGGTCACCATTCTTCAAGACTAGTATTGGCTATGATGAGAATCATAATAGTCCTAAATAAAAGAATAAAATCTATGCTAATATTCTTAAAGTCTCCATGAATAATGAAAGCAACAGTAGGAAATAAAATTATGACCAGTAGATTCCTTATTTTTCTCAAAAGAACAACAAGAATGAGTCGAGAAGAGTTTATCCACCAAGAAGGCCTTTCACCAACAAGTACCAAAATCTCTTTATTGGCTATTATTTTTCCTGCAATAATTTTGGTCATAAAGAAATATATTGTAGATATTATGAAAGAAGTGATCATGTGAGAAACATAAATAGAGGTCCTTACAAAACCTTAAAGGATTATTACATGATAAACAAAGCTAGA
Source organism: Picea engelmannii (assembly GCA_009831015.1). Classification (NCBI taxonomy): domain Eukaryota; kingdom Viridiplantae; phylum Streptophyta; class Pinopsida; order Pinales; family Pinaceae; genus Picea; species Picea engelmannii. The sequence continues at coordinate 1,955,346 of ML780389.1, forward strand.
AGTTCTCATGGGTTTTATAATGGAAACTATAACACATTTTCTCATCTACTTGATTACAATATTGAATGTTATAAGTGCAACAAATATGGGAACATAGAACATGACTATAGAGTTAACATAACAAAGTATTCTAAACAGGACAAGGAAGAATCTGTTCTTGCCAAACATAAATAAGAACGCTCAAAGGTTTGGAAAATGAAGAAAAATAAAAAAAGAGGGAGAAGCGAAATTGTTTGTTATGAGAAATGATGTGATAAGCTAGATGAGTATGGCATGGAGATTCACTATTTTGATTGTCACTCGAAACATGTACACCCGATTTCTATAAAAGGTAAGGATATGACATTTCCTTTTGAAGATGGAAATTCAAGTTTAGAGTACTCTTTTAGATGAGAGAACTCATGTTATTGTTCCTTGTCAAAAAGCAATGTGGAGGAAGAAAAAGGTTCAATTATTAAAGCTTCATATTGTTCAAAATACCAATGTCATTACTTTGCATAGAAAGGTTTGTTCAGTAAAAATAATCAAATGGAAGGATGAGTGTTGGATACTTGTACTAGAGACAACATAGATAATGATGTATTGTCAACAAGTCGATAATGGTTTGAAAACTAAAGGATGAAATGTAGGTCGAGAAGATTTCACTTGAAGAATTATTGAATGAAAAAGAACATGTTGTAGAGTAAAGGGAAGCGAAATATCAGGGGGTTTATCTCTTTACCATTAATGTCAAAGGGGGAGAAGTTGTAGATAGAGAAATATTTACAGACACAAGGAAAATTGTAGAGAGGGGGAGTGCCATAATTGAATAGGGGTTTCCATCAATGACAAAGAAGGATATTTTTGGAAATATTATTTTCATTGATGTCAAAGATAGGGGGAGACTATATATGTCCAAGATAAATATTGGAAGATGGAGATTGTTGGAAACATTATTTTTGTATTATTGATGCTTAGTTTGGATACCCTATATTTGAAGGAATTTTTACCCTAGATATCTAGATCAAATGGAAACATAGTTTATATGGCTGGAAATCTTATTCTAAGACCTTTCCAATGATATATGACATTCCCTCTAAATCCCTAGGAATGTAGATAGTTTTTATTTCCTTTAATTAGACCAGATTTAGGATTAGTAAGAATTATTTACGGGAAAACTTGTTTGTCTTCCTCTTTTTCTTTTAATTCTTAGTGGCAACCAAGAACACATATTGGTTGGAACTTGGCATTCCAAATGAGATTGAGTCTAATTAGGACACACCATCAAGCATTTTACCTTACCTGATTGACAGGCCAATTCAACCTGTCAACATAACTCACTAGATTGTGTGTGCCATAATATAGAATGATTTGTGTTTTGAGGAGTCATATGCACTAGCGTGCACTAGTGTGAGATATTGAGAAAAACATCATTCCATAAATGACATAATGTACAATTATATTTATTGTTTTAAAATTTTATGGTGTCCATGTTTACAATTCACATCGGGGCTGTAAATAAATTGTATGCATTGATGTTGTAAGTGTAATATATTCATTGAGGCTCTAAATATAATGTATGCACTAATTATGTATGTATAATATATGCATTGGTGCATAGTAAAACTAACATTGATATCTCACCTCAAATATTCAAAATTTTACTACCCTTTGGTGCTCATGGTAATATAGGCACTAGTACATATGAATTATATAAGCATCGGTAGATACCAATTACACATGAATCGATGCACACACTAACTTAAATGATTTGGGCCATACATAAACTCAAAATAATTGGTGATTCATATGCAAACAATGTGAAACTGATGCATAGAAATTATAAGAGCATCATTGTTGCATACAACAAAAAAATGTGAAATTGGAGTGTAATAATTATAAGTGTAGTGGTTAATTTTTTGTTTATGTATGCACCAGGGTATGTTGATTAAGAGTGCACCGATGCCTTTAGATGATAAAATCACCAAAACATATGCCTTTGCTACAACCTCCACCCACCCAAATTTTTAATATGAAACATCTGTTAAATACTTTTATTTGAAAAGAAAAGGTTGTAGTGTAGGATTTTTTGGAAATTTTCCCAAATAATGTAATGCTAAAAACCTCTACAAAAACCTTTGCTACAAGGTGTTTTCCTAGTAGTGGTTAAATCTCCCAAACATCATACCAATTTTCTTGACCTCTTCATTAACTCTAACTAGGTCCTCCTCAACCAATTTATAGAAGCCAAGAAAATATTTAGTATTACATCCATCAAGACCCAAGATATCATATTTATTAAAGTTATACAAGACTACAAATAATTCCTATTTTGATACATCCTCCAAAATATTCTTATCTTTCCCTGCTAAAATGAAACTAGAGAACAAATATGCCAACTTCACAATATATACAATATTCACATGATCTAATTTATTATAAATACTGTAAAAATTCCTTATCCCTAATTTAGAAATTTATCTATGGGTTCTAACCCAACAACCCTCCTCTTTATTTATCTCATATATTATATTTTCAACCTTTTCCTATGATTTTCATACTCGTGGAAAAAAAGTGCTCTCATCTTCATTTTCTAGCTAGATAGATTTTCTTTTCATTCTCCATTTAAATTTCCTATCAACCAACAATCTCCTCACCTTTCCTTCCAATTCAATTAGTCGATTCTTTCTCTCTTATCCAATAAATATACCTCTTATATTTTTCTTATTAAATATAGAAATATAATCCTCTACCTCCTTCAATACGTTGCCTCTGCTTGTTTAAATTCTCTCCAGCCCAAACCATAACCTTGAACTTGACATGCTTCAAAGATTCAACTTCACACATGTGGGAACCCCAATACTACCATTACACCTCTTCAATTCTCTTTGGCTCATACTCTATAAATCCTTCTCCATCAACCACAAAGGGTTGAATTTAAATGGAATGGAAGGAATGTATTTTTATGATTCCAATTTGTAATATTCTAGATATAAAAAGTATGCAGAATAGAAATAAAATGTTAGAAATGGAAAATGAACACCATGTTAAATTTGGCAAGATCATCATTCATTCTCCAATGAGAGGCCATATGGGCCACCCTGAGGCTAGCCAGGGATATTTGGAGAATCAACCAGTATTGTGAGGTATTGAAAAAATCCAGGGGGAATGTACAACCTATGTGAGTCAAACCAAAAGTGAGGATGAACGACATGTTATGTGAGTCTAATGCAAAAGTCAGTGGGAATGTAAAACCTCTGTGAGCATAGAAAGTTTGGTGCAAAAATCATGGGGAACGTACAACCTCTGTGAGCATAGACACACTAGTGCAAAAGTCATGGGGAACATACAACCTCTGTGAGCCTAGTCAAACCTTGTCAGCCATGAGAAAAAGTCAAGGCATCTAGAAAAAGATAGGTTGAATATAAAATTCCTATGAGCTAGAAACAAACGATATTCCTAGTATTGAAAATGATATAAATGTATTGATCTAGTGCGTTGGCACATGTAGCATTATCCACCATGAAGAGAATTTTGAATTCCCTTGTAAAGAGTTGAGTTGTAATTGAAGTCTTAATTCTAGTTCTATTTTTGAACTAAAGTGTAATGTTGCGTTGTAACTGAATTCTTAAGTCTATTTCTCTTTTTGAACTAAAGTGTAATGTTGAGTTGTAACTGAACTCTTAAGTCTAGTTCTATTTTTGAACTAAAGTGTAACGTTGAGTTGTAACTGAAGTCTCAAGTCTAGTTCTATTTTTGAACTAAATTGTAATGCTGAGTTGTAACTGAGGTCTCAAGTCCAGTTCTATTTTCGAACTAAAGCATACCAGTCTCAAGTCTAGTTCTATTTTCTAACTAAACTGTAATGTTTTGTTGTAACTAAGGTTTGAATACTAGTTCTATTTTCAAACTAAAGTATACCAGTCTCAAGTCTAGTTCTAAGTTAGAACTAAAGTAAGAAGTTGATTTATGATTAAAGCATGCAAACATGTTACTATTTCGAGTTTCTCCTCTTCTCCTCTTCAAACTATATAAGAAAAGATCAACCCCTCTCTTCAACACAATTTTGATATGCAGGTTAAGGGTGAAGCAATAGAGACACATATTAGTGATAAAGAGGCAACATATCAGTGTTGTATATCAACAATAGAGGCAACATATCAGGGGTGTGTTTCAGCAAGGTATTTTAGGTCTTTGTTAGGTTAGAGTCATCTTGGTAAGCTCTTTAAGAGAAAAACATTCATGGTGGATATTTGTAAGTGATAATACATTATTAATGAAATAAAGGAATATCGTTTGATGGGGTTTTTCTCCCTGTACAGGGTTTCCCCAGGGTATGTGTTGTTGATGTGCATGCTTACTCATATACATAGTTATTGTTGTCTGATTATGATTTGGTATTGTTGAAGTGTATTAAGCTGGAATCAAAGTGTGGAAGAAAATAAAAGAATTAATCTACATAAGAAATCAAGCTCATAATTTAACATGGTATCATAGATTAGGGTGTGTTAAAACATGTTGAAGTGCAGTAGTAGGTACACACAAATCCAATATATCTTGATTAATTTTCTAGTGTGAGGTCCATGGCATCCTCCATTTCAGTGAGGGTCGAGGATATGCTCGAAGGAGCTACCAACTTTAATGTGTGGAGGCTTCGGATAACAAATATCTTGCAGGAGCATGATCTTGAGAGGTATGTGACCACAGTGGTGGAGGAACCCACTAATAATGCAGGAAGAGAGACCTTCAATAAGATTTAAGAAAAGTCCAAGTGAATCATATTTGACCCAGTCAAAGACAGTATAATGCCTGCAATGAATTTGTTGATGATTTCCAAGGACTGTATGGATACCTTCGTGAATATGTATGAGAAACATGCTCCAAGTTAGAAGAGGACACTTAAGCACAAGATTAAGTATTTGAATATGGAGAAAGGTGAATCAGTGGCATCTTTTTGTTCCAGGATATCCCAGATCAGAGATCATCTTTTGGTCACAGGGGTCACAGTGGACGATGATGATTTAGTGTAGGCCATTGTTGAAGGTATTCCTTCTTCATGGGAGACCTTCTTATCCAGTGTAAGTGGGAGAGAGATTCAACCCACATTTGAGAGGTTATGGAATTATTTCCTCCAAGAGGAGAGTCACACAGCTACTAGGAGCGATCCAACGAAAGAAGAGAACTCACATTTAGCATAAATATTCAAGGGAAAGAAGAAAGGAACTTTCCAAAAAGTCTCTCAAGGGAAGCCAAACACAAAAGGTACATTCAAAGGCAAGAATATTGATACATATAAGATTAAATGCTTTAGTTGTAATAATTTGGGTCATTTTGCTAAAGATTGTTGGTTTAGAAAGAAATATCCAAGGAAAGGGAAATATCATGCCTCAACTGCTGAGGATGATGAATCCAAAAGAAATCAGAAAAGTCCTTCTAATGAGAAAGAAGATAGAAAAGAATATTACTTGGTTTCTTCCTTATCCAATTCAGTTTTCACGGGGCCAAAAACTTGGTTAGTAGACAATGGTGCATCAAATCACATGACAAGGTACAAGGAGATCCTGTCATATTTCGAGACAAAATATTTTGCAAAGTAGGTTGAGCTTGGGGATGACAAATGTTACAAGATAGAGGGAGCAGGCTCTATCTCTTTTAGATTGGAATCTGGGGCTAGACTTCATATTGATGAAGTATTATATGTTCCAAGGCTCAAGAAGAATCTAGTATCAGTTGCAACCCTTGAGGACAATGGATAGTGGGTGATCTTCAAGGATAGGAAGGCATTACTATGGGCTAAAGGTAGCCAATTAAGTACAAAATAACCCATTGGAAATTGCAGTGGAGGACTATATGTTGTGTCAGGATAGTCAGTTTAGGCATTGGCTCATGATGTGACTATCTCGAGTGAGTTGTGGCACAGAATACTTGGACATCTTCATTACAAATCTCTTCCAGATCTACAAAACATGGTATGTGGCATGTGTTATCACTAATTCTATTAATGGTGTGGTTCCTCATGAATTTCCCTTCATTGGCGAAAGGGGAGGAAGAAAAGGGTGAAAAATCCATTTGTGCTAAGTTTTGAGTGGGTACATTTTTTCTAAAAAGCACTCAAATCTGGGCGAACAGAATTTGCGTGCCCAGATCTACGGCTCACGTCCCATTTCAGACCCCCCCCCCCCACCATTCTTCCTTTAACGGGGGGTCTGGAATTATCTCTAAAAGGTGCCTAGGTCTAGGCGGACAGAATTTGAGCACCCAGATCTACGGCACAGATCCAATTTCATACCCCCCTTTCTCTTCTGCTTTTAACGCAAGGGGGTAGGTCCAGAATTAACTAGTTCCCAGGTGGGCGCCCCACTATCCTGACACCTACCTCTCAAGCCCGCTCATCGGTCCTATCCTTCCATGTGTCCTATGCTCCACGTAACCTCCTCTTATGTCATATCCCCTCTCCCTGTCACTGAGTCAGATCCACTCCTCATGATCGCCCCCACTTTTCACCTTCTTCCACCTATCTCCCTTGACACCTCCACCTAAACAATTTTCCTCACTCTCCCAGTTGCCTTCCATCCATCATATATGTCCACATGATCGTCTCTCGCTTCACCTCCCTCATCAGATCCTCGTCCACGCTCATCGGTGGGTCCTCTTATAGGTAGTCCAGTGAAGCAGCAAATAGCCAATGACAATCTGCCACGATCCCCAGATGCAGAGTTGACAAAGGTCTTTCAGATCTTGATGAAGTAGTTAATGCAAATGTGGAAGGTATATGAGACATCGTCTCCTCCCATAAATGGAAATCCAGGAAAGGACAAGTGCAGAGGTGACTGTCAAATTATTTCTTCCAAAGATTGTGTTCATCATAAGATTGCCTGGGCAGTTTTCCCAACGTCTGCATGCGCAGCCTGACAAAGAAGCTCCTCAAAATCAAACATTGAAACTCCGGATGTGATCGGGTCTCAGGCATCTGAGCCTGTCTAAGTATAAGTAGGCATTTTTGTCATTTTTGTAAGAGGGGGGGGGTATGGTTGAGCTAGGCTCTTGATGGTAAAGTTTTGATGAAGCATTGGTTGCTCTGGTTATGTATTGGCACTTGAGACTTTTTGTCTAATGAATGTCAGCCTCTTTCCATCTCTCTATTAACACTGTGTTAGAACAGCTCAGAATTAGAGGATCCAGTTGAGTTGTGCTATTATAGGATGATGTATGTTTGATCACTATGATAGTCACATTGTTGCTAATCATTTCTCATATTTTCTCAACGCTGAATGACTTGGAATTGAAGGATCCAGTCAAGTCACCTTTCAGTTCCTTGAAACTCTGAACCAAGAGGATCTTGTCTTTTGAGTTTTTCTTTCTCAAGCTGTTGGAAGGTCTGATGCCCAAAGAAGTCTTGTTCATTTCTCCTACCAAGTCTTCCCTCTGCTCATTTTATACTCAACCTACTAACAGAAGTTAGATCAAGACCTCACCTGTTCAGACATGCCAGGCCTGGTTTTCTAAGTTAAAGCGATATCTTCCTGGTTCTATATCCATTCGACCACACCCATTAAATTATTTGTGACATAAAATTGATGGGCATTGGGCTCTGCTCCTACCGCAATCCGGGAGTGACTTCTGACACCAACATTTATGGCGTCGTTGCTGGGGACGAAGTTGTAGATTTTCTCGAGATTGAACGACATTGAGACTTTGATTCTGAAGGTGCATTAGGTATCAAAGTCTAAGATTTCAACTGTGCACCTGGCGACTCCATTGTGACGACTCCACTGTGGTGAATCCATTAATGAAAAACCCATAGGTGACTCCATTTTTACATCTCTGGCTTCCAGAGGTAGACATACCAAGTCTACTCCACAACTTCCTTTAGCAACACCTGAAGCTGACCCAGAGAAGATCATCAGAAAAGGAAAGGCCCCTGGAGGAGGTACTTATACTACTATACTAGGTATTTCTGATGATTTTCATCGTTCTATAGGAACTCCAACTACCACATCTCACTCTATTTTATTCCCTCCTATTGGAGTTGCCCGAAGTTTGAAGTTTAGGAGTGTTCCTGCTGAGTTTTCTCCTCCCGGTCTTGGATTGGAAGGTGGGAGCCTTGTCACTCCCCTTTCTCCTGAGATTGTACTCTGGTTCAAACCCAGTACCTCAGAAGATTTTCCTGCTCCTAGCTATACCACCCCTCCTCCTATTACTTTTGTTGCTACTACAGAAAGAGGAGCCTCTGCTGAATCAAGCCCTGTATCCTTTTCTCTGAATCCTCTATTGTTTCATTTCCCTCTTGCAAGCCATGTTTCAGTTTCCCCTTTTCGAACCTCCTCTCCTCCTGGTTCTCCTACACCTATTGTCCCTATGGCGGGTGCTAATCCCCCTGTAAACATAATGGATGCCATAGTGGCTGCCAGATATGCCCCCTTAATCCTACCTCAACCCATGAATCCTCTCCCTGTTGGAGATTACTTGAAATATATGCCTAAATTCAATGGAGAAGAGGACATAACTACTGAAGAGCACCTTGATTCCTTCTATAGTTATGCAGACAACCTGAACATTGAAAATGAACATGTCTAGATGCGATTCTTTGTCCAGAGCCTTGATGGTGAGGTGAGGAAATGATTTAGGGGATCAGCCCCTGGATCTATTGTTGGGATTGAAGCTCTAGATGATGCTTTCCTGAGACACTAGGGAGATAAAAAAGATTTCATGTACTACATGACAGAGTTTGGGTCCTTGAAGAAAAATCAAGGAGAATTTGTCTATGACTTCTCCAAAAGATTCAATAAGATGTATAATAAGATCACTGTTGAGAAAAACCCCATGGAAGCCTCTGCTAATATTACTTATGCTAGCACTTTTGACCTTGATTTCTGCCTCCTACTCAGAGAAAGGAGAGCTACTTCCTTGACTAACATGTAAGATGCATCCCTGGAAGTAGAATCCAATGTGTTGGCAGTTAACAGGCTCAGAAGCAAGTCTTACAGAGACAGAGGTAAAGGAAAGTCTGAGGCCACAACCTCTAGTTCTTCTATAGCTCACTCCCAAGTAGATGAGTTGACCAAGATGGTAAAGTCTCTGACTGTAGAGATGGAAAAAATGAAAAGAGAAGAGGGGAAACAAGCATACAGGAATCCTGAAAACATAGATAACAGAGGAAAATTCAGGAGGCCGAATAATCATGTCCCTTAGACGATGCCAAGGGAGTAGAGGAATAGAGACAGATATGATCATAGAATTCAAGCCCCTCTCCAAAATAACCTTTTTGATGATGAGGGGGGAGAAGAAGAAGTGCTTGGTCCTGAAATCCATTATTTTGGAGACACATCCCCTTTCCCCCATTCTCAATCTGCATATGAAGGGTCTCTCATAAACAATCAAATAAATGAGCTGAGCAAAGGGGAAAAAGTCAATAATAGCAGTCCCAATAAATATAGCCTTAGATCGAAGAAGAAAGAAGAGAAGTCTGATCATCCCCTTATGGGTGAAATACCTGCTGAACGAGAAGCAAATATCACCAAATAAAGGAAAACTCAGAATCCCTCGCTAGCAACCAAGGATCCTATTTCAGAGGTAAGGGAAATTCAAAAACCTCCTCCCTCCTTTAGATTTGAACATGAAATTAAAAAGATCAGAATTCATGTGCCCATTTCAGAGTTGTTCAAACATGAAGATTTCAAAAAATCCCTCTCTAAGCTGCTCCAGCTTGAGCCATCTTACCATTCCATAGACTCAATCAACCTCCAAGACGAAAAGCCAACAATCATCCTAGGTCCCATGGTAGAAGACAGAGATAATTCATCCCCTCTCTTCTACACATCCTTGAACATACATGACAAGGTATTTTATAATTTTCTAATGGATTATGGGGCATATCATAACCTCATGCCCAAAAATGTCATGGAAGAGCTCGAGCTGGAAGTTACAAAGGCCTATCATGATTTGTACTCTTTTGATTCTAGGAGAGTGCAGTGTCTTGGAGTCATCAAAGATCTGGTAGTATCATTGTTTCAGCTGCCCATGAAGTGTGTTGTCATGGATATCATGGTATTTTATGTTCCTCCCAAGTTCATCATGTTATTGTCAAGATCATGGACAAGAAATATTGGAGGAACATTACAGATGGACCTCACATATGCCACCATTCCAGTCTTTGGAGGGGAACACAGAAGATTGTATAGAGAGGCTCAATTGGCTTACATTGTCAGTGATGAAGAAAACCCCACAAATCATCCCATATTTTCCCTTGACATTGATTTGGGATCCATCTTGTTGTAGCTCACTAATAACCCTAAGCCCCCTCTTCAACTCAAAAGGTGTCCAATTGACCCCCAGGAGGATTCTCCTTCAACAAATTCTGCGTGGAAAATGTTCTTTGATGGGGCTTCCTCTAAAGATGGTGCTGGAGTTGGGGTAGTTTTTGTTTCCCTTGTTCAGGAAACCATATCTTTGTCATACAAATTAGAGTTTGAAGCTACCAACAATACAACAGAGTATGAAGCTCTTGTGTTAGGTCTGAGAGCTGGAAAGGACATGGGAATTAAAGAAGTATTAGTGTTTGGTGATGCTAAGTTGATCACACAGCAGGTCAGAAATATCTATCAATCCAAACACCCTCAACTTATGAGCTATAGGAACGAAGTATGGGACCTCATTGACAATTTATTTTTGGCTTTTAATATTTCATTCATTCCTAGAGAGGAGAATACAGTAGCTGATTCTTTGGCTATTTCAGCAAGCAATTTCAGGATTCCTTTGCCACCCAAACTCAGATATGGTATTTAAGTAAAATATAGGCCCTCCATACCTAACAAAGTTAAACATTGGAAGGTGTTCAAGGATGATCTTGAGATCAAAAGATTCCTTGAGACTGTTGAGGAATTTTCAGCATTGCATATTGATCAAGACCCTGATTCTAAAACAAATCTTCATGTTGGTATGTTGCTGAACATGATTGTTGATCATCACATTGTTCGATTGCCTAGCAATCAGATTCCCAAGGGGCTAGTTCCTTTGGAAATTTTGTTTGACAACAATGATGTGGCAGTAAAGCATAACAGTCCGAAGGATGACACTGATGTAGCTAAGTGCAATATTGGCATAGAAAGGAATCCCAAGTTTGTCAAGCTATCAAGTAGCCGGTCAAAAGAGTAGAGGGAAGAATGCATTGAGTTGTTAAAAGAATTTTCTGATGTGTTTACCTGGACCTATGAAGACCTCAAGACTTATGACACAACTGTCATGGAGCATAAGATCCCATTAAAAGAGGAGACTAATCCATTCATGCATAAACTAAGATAGATTAATCTATGTTGTTGCCTGTCATGGAAAGGGAGGTAAAGAAACTGTTGGATGCCCAAATCATTGTCCCTTTGAGATATTCTGAGTGGGTGGCTAATCTGGTGTTGGTAAGAAAGAAGAGTGGAGAAATTAGACTTTGTGTTGATTTCAATAACCTGAACAGAAGCTCCAAAAAGGACAATTACCCCCTACCTAAGATGGAACACATATTGCAGAAGGTAACTGGAGCATCGAGGATATCCATGATTGATGGCTTTTCTGGATACAATTAGATATCAGTCCTTCCTGGGGATAGATAAAAAACATCTTTCACCACTCCTTGGGGCACATTCATGTATTCCAAAATGCCTTTTGGATTGATGATTGCAGGAGCAACATTTCAGTGAGCCATGGACATAGCCTTCATTGGGGAGAAAGATCAATTTATGGTGATCTATCTGGATGACATCACTCTCTTCTCTAGATATGATGAAGAACATTGTTGTCACTTGAGGAAGGTTTTCTTGAAGTTTCGAAGGTTTGGCCTCTCCTTGAACCCTAAGAAATATATGTTTTCTATGAAGGAGGGGAAGATATTAGGCCATATAGCATCATCAGAAGGAGTGAGAATTGATCCCATTAGGGTGGAGGCAATTCAGACCCTGTCACTCTCGAGATCCAAGAAAGAGGTCCAATCTTTCCTGGGAAAAATTAATTTTCTGAGGAGGTTCGTTTCAAACTTTGTTGAATTAATAAAGAATATCAAGGCAATGCTCTGAAAGGGAAGTGAAATAAAATGGACTATCGAGCCCCAAGGATCTTTCAACCAAATCAAACAAGCATTGAAGGAAGCACTTGTGTTGAGCAGTCCTGACTACTCCAAAGATTTTCAGATTTTCTCCTTTGCTTCTGTTGATACAATAGCGGTCATTTTATTATAGAAAAATATTGATGGGTTGGAGCAGCCCATTTCGTTTTTCAGCCAGGCATTGAGAGATGCAAAAACCAAGTCATCATGGAGAAACATGCCTATGCCTTGGTGAACTTTCTCAAATATTTCAGATTCTATGTCTTCCACTCAAAGTTAATTTCATACGTTCCTTCAACCTCTGTGAAGGACATCCTTATACAACCCGACATAGATGGGAGGAGGGGTAAGTGGATTGCCAAGATCCTTAATTTTGACCTGGAAATTAAGCCCACCAAATTAGTTAAGGGGCATGGTTTAGACAGGCTGTTGGATGAGTCTAATTATAAAGCCTTGGGGGTCAATTGCATCAATTCTTGCTTAGGTAATCAACAGGATGAAATGTCTAATGGCCAGCCTCAAGACAACCCTCCACTATTAGAGTGCACCTGGTATAGAGATATCATATATTTTCTACTAAAATTAAAACCCCTTGATGGAATGGGAAAGAGTAAGATAAGAGCTTTAAAGATCAAAGAAGTTAAATATTGCCTTATTGATCGATTCTTGTACTGGAGAGACCCTCTGGGGGTGTTGTTGAGGTTCCTAGACCCACAGGAGGCCTAAAGAGTGACATTTGATTTCCATAGTAGTCTCTGTGGGTGACACCATTTTTGGAATACCACAACCCATGAGATTCTTAGGGATGGGTACAACTGGCCCACCTTATTTGCTGATGTCTGCAGAGAGGTGAGAGCCTGCATCAAATTCCAAAGGTGCTCAGGAAAGCAGCAACTCAAATCTTTTCCACTAAAACCTATGGTAGTTGCAACACCTTTTCAACAATGGGGGTTGGACTTCATTGGAGAGATTCATCCTCCCTCAAGCGACTAGCATAGATGGATCCTGAATGCAACTGAATATTTTACCAAGTGGATAGAAGCTACTCCCACCAGGAGTGCTTCACACAAAGTTATCATCAACCTTTTGGAGTATATCATAGCAAGGTTTGGATGCCCCAGCATAATTGTCACCGATAATGCTACATATTTAAGGTTTGAGCCTCTGGTGAGGTTCTATGAACAGTTTGAGATTTCACTGGTTCATTCCACTCCCTATTATCCACAAGGAAATGGACTGGCAGAGTCTTCCAATAAAATATTGATTAAGCTCATTAAAATACTACCGGAAGATAATAAGAAGGCCTGGGACTCAAAACTCAAATTCGCTCTGTGGGATGACCGAGTGACAACAAAGAAATCCCTGGGCACCTCCCCTTTTCAACTTGTTTACAGGACAAAAGATGTTTTTCCCACTCAACTGGCTCTACCTATAGCAAAATTATTTCAAGATTATGAAGGAGAGCCAGACCATATGGTCAGAAGGATCCATCAGATGGTGGAAGTGCAATAGACTAGGGAGCAGGTAATGAACATGGCTCACAATAATTAGCAGAGGATCAAGCAGATTTTTGACAAGAGAATCAAGAAAGAGGAGTTCCAACTGGGAGATTTGGTTTTTAAATGGGATGCTCCTAGGTAGGAAAAGGGAAAACATGGCAAATTTGAAGCCCTATGGATCGGGCCCTTCAAAATCTCTAAAGTATTTTCAAATAACTCCTGCAGGCTGCAAGATTTGGAGGGTGAGGAAGCTTGCAATGGCCCTGTGAACGAGCATTTTTCTGAAGAAATGTTTCTTTTGAGCCGCTCATGGCTCCCCTATGTTTGTAAATACTATTTTTTGTTATGTTTATTTTTTAGTAATGACTCCATTGCCGAACAGAAAGGATTTGAAATATGCAAAAGAGTTCTCAGAAGCCCACAGGGGGTGTGCCCTCCCCCATGGAGCCCGATGTTATCACTAATTCTGGTAATGGTGTGGTTCCTCATGAATTTCCCTTCATTGGCAAAATGGGAGGAAGAAAAGGGTGAAAAATCCACTTGTGCTAAGTTTTGAGCGGGTACATTTTTTCTAAAAAGCGGTCAGATCTGGGCGGCCAAAATTTGCACGCCCAGATCTATGGCTCAGGTCCCATTTCAGAGACCCCCCCCCCCCCAACCATTCTTCCTTTAATGGGGGGGTCTGGAATTAGCTCTAAAAGGCGCCCAGATCTGGGTGACCAGAATTTGCATGCCCAGATCTATGGCGCAGATCCAATTCCAGACTCCCCTTGCTCTTCTGCTTTTAATGCAAGCGGGGGGGTCCAGAATTAACCAGTTCCCACGTGGGCCCCCCTCTATCCTGACACCTGCCTCTCAAGCCTGCTCACCGGTCCTATCCTTCCATGTGTCCTACACTCCACATCACCTCCTCTTATGTCATATCCCCTCTCCCTGTCGTTGATTTAGTGTCGCTCCTCACGATCGCCCCCACCTTTCACCTTCTGCCAGCTATCTCCCTTGCCACCTCCACCTAAGCAATTTTCCTCACTTTCCCAGTTGCCTTCCATCCATCATATCTGTCCACATTATCCTCTCTCACTTCACCTCCCTCATCAGATCCTCATCGATGCTCATCAACGGGTCCTCTTATAAGCATTCCAACGAAGCAGAAAACAACAAAGGAAAGTCTTCCACAATCCCCAGATGCAGAGTTGACCAAGGCCTTTCAGATCTCGATGAAGTAGTTAATGAAAATGTGTAAGGTTGATGAGACATTATCTCCTCCCATAAATGGAAATCCAGGAAAGGACAAGTGCAGAGGTGACTGTCAAATTATTTCTGCCAAATATTGTGTCCGTTAGAAGACTGCCTAGATAGTCTGCACAATGTATGCATGCACAGCCTGACAGAGAAGCTCCTCAATGTCAAGCATTGAAACTCTGGATGTGATCAATTCTCAGGCATCCGAGCCTGTCTAAGTATATGTAGGAATTTTTGTCATTTTTGTAAGAGGGGGGGGGAATTGTTTATCTAGGCTCTCAATGGTAAAGTTTTGATGAAGCACAAGTTGCTCTGGTTATGTATTGTTGCTTGAGACTTCTTGTCTAATGAATGTCAGCCTCTTTCCATCTCTCTATTAACACTGTGTTAGAACCACTCGAAATTGGAGGATCCAGTCGAGTTGCACTATTATAGGATGATGTATGTTTGATCACTATGATAGTCGCATTGTTTCTAATCAGTTCTTGTACTTTATCAACACTAAATGACTTGGAATGAAGGATCCAGTCAAGTCGCCTTTCAATTCCCTAAAACTCTAAACCAAGAGGATCTTGTCTTCTACATTTTTCTTTCTCAAGCTACTGGAAGGTTTGATGCCCAAAGCAGTCTTATTCATTTCTCCTACCAAGTATTCCCTCTTCTCATTTTATACTCAACCTACTAACGTAAGTTAGATCAAGACCTCACCTGTTCAGACATGTCAGGCCTGGTTTTCTAAGTTAAAGCGATATCTTCCTGGGTCTCTATCCATTTGACCACCCCCATTAAATTATTCGTGACATAAAACTGATGGGCATTGGGCTCTGCTCCTACCACAATCTGGGAGTGACTTCTGACGCCAACAACATGCCCTCTATTTCTCTTAGTAAAAATGAAATTTGTAAGGGATGCATGATAGGTAAAAATATAAAGAAATCATTTCCTAGTAGTGACAATAGAGCTCAGGGCATCTTAGATCTGGTTCATTCTATTGTATGTTGTCCCATGTCATCTACCTCATTCAGTGATTGTTTGTATTATGTCATTTTTATTGATGATTACTAAAGAAAATGTTGGATATATTTTCTTAAAGCTAATAGTGACACATTTGATAAATTCAAAGAGTATAAATCCTTTATTGAAGCAGACAGGGAAACACATCAGAATCCTTAGAATAGACAATGGAGGAGAGTTTGAATCTCTTCAGTTTGAGGATTTCTGCAAGTCAGCAGGAATAAAGAGGTAGTTGATCGTGCCATATAACCCTCAACAAAATGGTATTGTTGAGATGGAAAACAAGAATATTTGTGAGGCAGTGAAAGCAATGATGTTTGACCAGGATCTACCAAACTCTTTATGGGTAGAAGCTACCTCCACTGCAGTGTATATTCAGAACAGGTGTCCACATGATATCTTGAAGAAAAAGACTCTTGAAGATTTATTCTCAGGGATCAAACCTAAAGTAGGGAATCTAACGATATTTGGGTGTCTTGTGCATATTAATTTCCCTAAGGAAAAGAGGACAAAGATGGAACCCTGAGGAGAGAGAGGGGGTTTTGTGGGGTATAGTAAGAACTCCAAGGATTACAGGATTTATGTACTAGGTCAAAGGAAAATAGAGGTAAGAAAAGATGTGATTTTCCATGAGGAAGCCACATTTAAGAAATCTAGAGAGCTTCAACAGGAATCAGAAGCAGTTCAACCAGCTTCACCTTCTTCTAAAAATGAAGAGATAGATGATCATAGGGAGGAACCTCATGAAGGGCCAAGTAATGAGCCCCTAGAACTTGATGAAGTGTTAGAAAGAAATCTTGAAGAACCTCCATCCAAAAGGAAGCTAGGGTGGCTTAAAGACATAGTGCAGGAAGCAGAAAGGATAGTTGCTCCCAAAGGAACTTTCAGGGAAAGGAAGAGACCTAATAGGTTTGGAGGCTATGTTTCACCGATGAGCAACATTATTGATGCCAAACCTTCTTCATTTGAAGAAGAAGATAAATTACAAGCATGGAAGGATGTCATTCTTGAGGAATACATGTCTATTATAAAGAACAATGTTTAGGACATTGTGTCGAGGCCAAAAGACAAATCAATGGTTTCTTCCAAATAGATCTATAAGATCAAACATGCAACTGATGGAAGTGTCGAAAATTTCAAAGAAAGATTTGTATCCAGAGGCTTCACTCAGAAAGAAGGAAACGACTACGAAGAGACTTTTTCTCCTGTAGCTAGGTATAGCTCCATTCGAACTATTATTGCTTTAGCTCTCGTTCTTGGTTGGAAGCTACATCAGATGGATGTAAAAACATCATTCTTGAATGGAAATATTGAACAAGACGTCTTTGTGGAACAACCAGATGGTTTTTTACTACATAATAAAGGCACTCATGTATGCAAGCTAAGGAAGGCCTTGTATTGTCTTAAGCAGGCTCCCATAGTTTGGTATGACAGGATTGATGGCTTTCTTAAAAACCTGGGATTTCAGAAAAGTGATGTTGATGCAAATATGTACTTAAAGGTAAGAGGTAACCAACCTGTTATACTAATCCTGTATGTTGATGATCTCTTTCTAATAGGAGATGAAGGGATAATAGCCTGGTGTAAGAGGGAGCTAACCTCAGAATTCGAGATGAAAGACTTAGGCTTGATGCATTACTTCCTATGATTGGAAGTGTGGCAGAGACATGGAAAGATATTTCTGGCACAAGGAAAATACATAGTGTATGTACTAAAGAGGTTTGGTATGATGGATTTCAAATCCATGTCTACTGCGATGGTTGCCAACCTAAGGAAGCTACATGATTCTAATACAGGTTCAGATTTGGTGGATCCTACCATGGATAGGAAGCTGATTGGATCATTCATGTACATGATCCACACTAGGCTAGATATATGCTATACAATGATTGCAATGAGTCAGTTCATGAATAAACTGAGACAAAGACACTCAGTGGAAGAAAAACACATCTGGATATATCCCAGAGGGACCATTACTTATGGTATGAGATATACATCCAGTGGTGGTTTATTTTTGCATGGGTATGCATATGTTGACTGGGTAGGATGCCCAGTGGATTATAAGCGTACTTATGTATACTTCTTCAGTTTAGGATCCACTATGATCTCTTGTTCAAGTGGGAAGCAGCGATCCATTGCAGAGAGTATAGCAGAGGATGAGTACATTCCAACAAGTAATGTTAGGAAGGAAGCAATATGGCTCAAAAAATTGGTTTCTGGGTTGTTTGGTGAAAAGATCGAGATGACGGTGGTTCAATTTGATAATCAAATTTTCATAAAATTGACAGAGAACCCGGTATTTCATGATAGGTCAAAACATATTGACATGAGGTACCACTACATCCAAGACTTGGTCCAGAGAAAAACTGTAAATTTATAGTACATTACCATGAGTGAGAGGTAGTTGATATCCTGACCAAGCCTCTGACCTTGAGACAGGTTGTGCAGCTGAGAGGAAATCTTGGTGTGGTTGAGAATGACTCCCTCACTAAGAGGGAGTGTTAAATTTGGCAGCATTGAAAGTCATTCTCCAATGAGAGGCCATATGGGCCACCCTGAGGCTAGCCAGGGAGATTTGGAGAATCAACCAGTCTTGTGAGGTATTGACAAAATATAGGGGGAATGTACAACCTCTATGAGTCAAACCAAATTTAGGATGAACGAGCTTCTATGTGAGTCTATTGCAAAAGTCAGGGGGAATGTATAACCTCTATGAGCATAGAAAGTCTAGAAAAAAATTCAGGGGGAACATACAACCTCTGTGAGCATAGATATACTAGTGAAAAAGTCAGGGGGAACACACAACCTCTGTGATCCTAGTCAAACCTTGTGATCCATGAGAAAAAGTCAAGGCATCTAGCAAAATTTAGGTTGAATATAAAATTCCTATGACCTAGAAACAAACAATATTCCTAATATTGCAAATGATATAAATGTATTGATCCAGTGCGTTGGCACGTGTAACATTATCCACCATGAAGAGAATTTTGAATTTCCTTGTAAAGAGTTGAGTTGTAACTGAAGTCTTAAGTCTAGTTCTATTTTTGAACTAAAGTGTAATGTTGAGTTGTAACTGAAGTCTTAAGTCTAGTTCTATTATTGAACTAAATTGTAATGTTGAGTTGTAACTGAAGTATTAAGTCTAGCTCTATTTTTGAACTAAAGTGTAATGTTGAGTTGTAACTGAAGTCTCAAGTCTAGTTCTATTTTTGAACTAAAGTGTAATGTTGAGTTGTAACTGAGGTCTCAAGTCTAGTTCCATTTTCGAACTAAAGTGTAATGTTGAGTTGTAATTGAGGTCTCAAGACTAGTTCTATTTTCGAACTAAAGTATACCAGTATCAAGTCTAGTTATATGTTCGAACTAAAGTAAGAAGCTGAGTTATGATTAAAGCATGCAAACAAGTTACTATTTTGAGTCTCTTCTCTTATCCTCTTTAGCATATATAAGCAAATGTCAACCCCTCTCTTCAACATAGTTTTGATATGCACGTGAAGGGTGAAGCAATATAGGCACATATCTCTGATAAAGAGGCATCATACCAAAGAAGCATATCGGTGTTGTATATCAACAATAGAGACAACATATCAAAGGTGTATTTCAGCAAGGTCTTTTAGATCTTTGTCAAGTCACATTCATCTTGGCAAGCTTTTTAACAACAAAACATTCACGGTGGATATTTGTAAGAGATCTTACATTATTAATGCAATAAAGGAATATCATTTGATGGGTTTTTTCTCCCTATACAGGGTTTCGCTAGGGTATATGTGTTATTTATGTGCATGCTTACTCATCTACATAGTTATTTTTATTTGATTATGATTTGGTATTGTAGAAGTGTATTAAGATGGAATCAAAGTTTTGAAGAAAATAAAATAATTAATTCGCATAAGAAATCAAGATCATATTTTAACACAACAATCTAACAAGAAGAACACCACAATAATACCAATATGATACCAAAATGACACTAGAATGAGCACTTTTATTACTGAGAGCAATGTTCACTTGCCTCTTCGAGGGGGAAACCTCTAGTCGAGCAGAGCTCTATTACAATAATATCCAAGGCAAAGTTCTCATACCCTCGACTCTTATTTATACTAAATATGTCTATCAAAAGAACCATCTAGCGGACGATCCTTATAGAAGAAGAAGCTTCTATTAGGGCTTCTTACATTCTTCCTTATTCTTCCTTATTGCTAGGCATTATTAATATTGACCTTTATTACATCGGAATATAATATTCTACCTACGTGAGGGGTTAGGTCCCTAACAAAATTAAAAAAGAATCATACTATGATCCAAACCTTCACCAACACCTACCTAGGTTCCATGTCTATCCACTACCCCATGGAGTGGTCCAAACATTATAAATATATTTAAATTCTTTGAAACCACTATCTCCCAAAACCTTTTATTTCTCCAAGTAGGGGCGATGTTAATTGGATCAACATCAATGTATAAACTAACTTGTTCAATTTTAAATCTGAACAATTCTCGTAGCTTGTCAACTCAATCTTACAGACCCCAAACCTCATCCATATTAAGTGTAAAATTTGAATCACCTATGCCAATAATTAAATTTTATTTATTCCATACCTCCAAGGAAAAACGTTATCCCAAAACATTTTCCTATCATCATAAGCCTCACAGACAATCAAAATTGTAACAAAAATGTCCAAATCCTTCACTTGCAATCTTATACACAAACCTAAGGAAATATGGAAAGCACTAAGAAAAGAGACATTAGATCTCCATCAAGTTGTAATACCCCCATAATTCCCAACAACATCAATTGTAACAAAATCCAAATATTTCAGACATGTTTTCAACACCCCTATCATTTAATTGCCTCTCCCCACAATTTTTTCACAACAATAGAATGTTAATTCTATCTAATATTACCATATAAAAAGTGAAATATATTTAGAAGGATGCACAACCCTCTAAAATTTTAGGACACCATAAGCTTCTTTGCCTTTTTATAAGAATTGACCTACTCTAATAACCCCATATATTTTCTTTTATTTACGTTGTTTCACTTCTCTCCATGCCTCCTTCTATGTCAATTGGATGTGTTATCACACTAAATTGCCTTGGGTATTTTAGTTTGTTTTCACTCCCTTTTTAAGCCTTAGATTTTAATTTTTCTTTTAAAGTCTCATGCCTTTAAAATTTGTGTTTGATAGGACCCCTTAGATGATTAAATTTTTTGAGTCGTAGCTCTAGTTTGATCCTCAAATTGATTTTTGATCCTTGAACCATTTTTTAGCTCATGACTTATTTTGGTCCTCTTCATGACTTTCCCTAGGTCGATCCCTCCCATGACTAGATTGATGTGACAGACCTTCCTCCTCACTCATGATATCATAGGCATGCCTCATTTTCTTTGCTTACTTGTCCAATCATGTTTTGAAGTGGATGTGTTGCCTACTCATCAAGCAGTTCCGTAGCACCTATCACATTCATCATACTTCCACCTCGAGTCATGATTTCCATGAATGATGCCATGCCCCTTGTTTTCAGTGCCAGAAGTCGGTTAAAGTTTCCTTCAAAGATCTTTCATTTATGAGCCTTGGTAACGGTTTCTAATTTTGAAAAACTCAAAAGTGTTGCACTGTGCAAATTCACAACTTCTGATTAGGTGAAAACATGTCAACCAAATCTGATGTTGAGAAAGATTCTAGGGCCGAAGTTTTCTCAATTTCATCCTGAAATTGTGTCAAAGATATCAACAGGTGTCTACTCCACATGTATCATGTGTTGCCTCCTCTACATATTAATTTTCACAAGCAATTTGTGCTCGGGTTTTTGGTTTGTTGAGCTTGCACAGTAGCAAGGGACCCGTATTTTCATGGTAGCCTTGTCTTTTCCCTTCTTCAGAAATGTAAACTTCCTTTCCCATATCTATGGCCTGATTACTGTTGTTTTCTTTAACCATTGAAATTGCAAGCCTGTAAATAGCCTATCCTCTGTGTATGCGTTGCGCTACCAAAAGGTATTTCTCAAACCCTCTATGTTTTCCTTATTTCCTTTCACCTCGGAGTTTGGCGTTTTTACTCAATTGCAGAGAGATAATTTTGGATTACCCCCTCACTGTCTACACTCTTGAATACTTGTATAAGCCTAAGACTGTAATCCCAAAATTCAAGCTTGGATTACTAATCAACAGTCTATCTAAAAGGGTTAGCCTTATACATTTGAAGCCCCATTCAAAGCCTTACTGATCATTACCATCCCTTAAGCCTTCCAAAATCCCTCATTCTGAGCCATGGAGACTCCTCAATCGAGGAAGACACACAAAGGTGGCAATATGGTTAGGACAGAACCGGTGGACATGCATCTTTTTGATATAGAACCTATAGCAAGAGAGGCCTTTCAAACAGTAGGGTGCCTCTCTTTCTGTTAGAACATGCAAAGAGGCCATCCAGAGGTAGCAAGACAGTTTGCATTGTAGTTTGATGGCAAGAAAACCAAGGTTAGGGATTTGGATTTTGAGGTGACTAAAGCCTCTATCTCAGTTGCATCACGGATCCCCATTACAGGTGAAAATTGGTTCAAAACCTGTTGGCAGCCATTTCGCATTTTTATCCTATCCTTATAAGCTGCCTACACCAGTGTTTTGTAACCCTTGATTTTCATTGCAATCTTTGAATAAAACAACACTATTATTTCGCGCATTTGCACACCTTCCTTTGTTCTCGTTTTCATGACTGCAAGCGTGAAAACTTTGATTTCGAAGTCACATCAATGGCATTAAAATCGCCACTAGATTATTATGGTTATTCTTGTCTATGTGTTCATTGCATTTCCAATCTAATTATATTCGCATAGCTGACAAGACACCAAAAATTTACTCATTTGGCATTCTTTTCTTGTTAATATGATTTCTTTTTTATAAGATAGTGATGATATTATAATGACTGTCATTGAGTCCTTAATACATTGGTAGTTTTATGTTCTATAGTATTTCATCTATTTCCTTGACACATTGGTTTCATAACAACATGTTAACATGGCGATTAGACCCTTAATTCAATAGTTTCATACAATGTATAAGTCATATGGTCAAATCCTTATTCGAAACATTGTTTTGATTTTAAAACTATGCAAATGCTATGCTTATGAAAATATTTGGGTCGACTTACCATAGTTTTCATTAATGGTTTGAATGGAATTAATTTTAACACATTGCAATAGTGACTTGAATCACCATATGCGCCTTCGGTTGTACATTGGGAAATGACTATCTTGCATGGGTTGATCTAGATCCACCACCCTCGCACACTTGGGCATTAATACCTTCCCCCTATCCTGGGTTAACTTTGTTGTTCTTAGGGAAGTCTGTGAGTTGTTCGATCCTACAAATACCTTGTCCAAACCCTTTCCCGTTCACCCCACTCACTGTGTGCTCCCGTCTATGGCACCTATGGTGCGCATAGAGCCAAATGGTAGCCAAACACTCCTGTTGTTCGACAATGCTCGTAAGCATTTGGAAAATGGTGGCTGGCTAGTGTTTATCCAAAGGTTTGAGGGTTTCAACCTTTCGGTTGCCCAACAATTCACCCTCACCTTCGATGGATGCAAGGCTAAGGTCGGAGACATACAACTTGAGCTAAGTGAGGAATTCTTAATCTCAGCTACAAGACTACCAACTACAGGGAAAAGGTGGTTTAAAAATTCCAAAGTAGACGAGGTGTTGTGGTCGCTCCTATTCACATCAAGGAAGATTGTTTCATGTGATAGAGGTATGCCTATCACTACCCTCAAACCCAGGTGGCACGATCTTTTAGCGATTGTTAAACAGTTTGTGACCTACGAAGGTCGTTATGGCTTGGTATTTTTGTATCATCTTCGGTTATTGATGAATTTTATAGGCTACCCTTTGAATATGCCACATTATCTCTTGCGTAGTCTGTACAAGATGTCCAAAAGATTCAAGCATGAGAAGGTTGATAGCATCCTTTTCCATCACTGCTTGAACAAGCTCATCATCATCCACCATTTGAGCCTTGGTGGTGACTGTTGGCAAGCCTTCCTATCTAGGAATGGCTTTGCCATTCCCGAGTTTGTCCAAGTGGACAAGGTTGTGGTGACTGAAACATTGGTTGGACCAGTCGTGCCACTTCATATCCTTCTACCCCCTGTCAAACCCTCGGATTGCCCCGACATGGACCTACCCGATACCATGGATGACCTGTGTGCTAAAGAAAATATTAAGGCCATCAAGAAGCCTGTGAGGAAGAAAGGAAAAGGTGATATTGTTGTCAACAGTAAGGGAAAGAAAAATGCTCGATGGATATCGAGATGTGCTAGGAACAAACCCAAGAAAAACATTGACCAGAAGCCCATAGTGTTGAGCGAGGACTCAGACTCTGAAATTGAACATTTCTTGACTGAGGAGTAACCCTATTCTCATGGCCTATGCTCTATGGAACCCTATGACTATGTCTCCAACTTGCCTCCATGCCTCAAAAACAATCCAAACTACCTGGGAATCAAGATGCACAAGGAAACCCATGGTAACTTGAACAAACCCTCGCCTGTGGCACCAAAGCCCGATCAATCACCATGTACCCAATGTAATTCCTGGATTGAACGTTATTACACCGACGTTCCCCTGTTGCAATCTAATATCAAATAGTTAGAGGAACGGGTGACAGTGTTGTCAAAGGAGAATGACAGGTTACAAGCCAATGAGAAGAAACAAAAAACCACGGGTTCAAATGTCTTCAGAAATGTCGAAGAAGCAACGACCTTTGTCAATTCAAAATTATCATGACCGAGTTGTTTTCTTACTGCCCAGGTATGTATTTCGACATCGATTTTTCTTTATGAGTTTGCTTGAATTAATATAACGGATTGGGTTTGCTTTCGATTAGCTCTGTTTGTTTTTAATAGATTCAAAACAATTCTGTTGAATTTGAATTATCAGAAATGATTTCGTTATGAATCATGTATGGAAGATTTGTTTTGCTAAACTCAAACACAACTACGATTTAGTTAATACGATTTTATTATTCTCGGATTAATATAAAATATTGATTTGTTTTCCATTCTGTTTGGTTTGCTTGAATTAGGGTATTCGATTGGGTTTGCTTTCGATTAGCTATGTTTGTTTTTAATAGATTCAAAACAATCTTGTTGACTTCGATTTACCAGAAATGATTTTGTTTTCGCTTTGGATTATGATTGCGTTTGATCTATACAAAAGATTTGTTTGTTAAAAACGGACACAACTATGATTTGGGTTAATACGATTTTGCATTGTGTCGACCCTGAATTACTTCGATTTGCTTTGTGTTGATTTAATGATTAAAGATTTGGTTTAATAGTTTGAATATATTTCTGTTAGCATTTCATTGGTTTAAAATGATTTTGTTTTCAAATTAGACCAGCTACAGAATCACAAGATTCTGTAGCTAGTCTTAAAATTTAGATTTTTGTTAATTTTATCAATAAAATATCACCTAAACTTGTCTATTCTTGTCCACTTTCAGGTGCATACGAATTTCAATGATCAATAGGATATGTTGTGGCAGTTTAGGAGATACTTTTGTGATATTGTTTTGTTATAGGTTGTTAGCTTTAGTCAGGAATAGAGACTTGGGAAATTATTCCCAGATTTTTTGTAAAACTGTTTTTGATAATTCCCACAAGGATGTTTTACCCTGTGGTCTTTAAATACTTGATATTTTTTTGTAACCATCATCATCACAGTTGGGAGAAGAAAGACTTTGGACTTATGAGGATACAAATTGGGATGAAAGCTAATGTTTTGTAACAGCTTTAGCTTTCAATATATCAGACTTTTATTTCAAGTTTTCTTCATATCAGATTGCAATCAATTATCGACTACTTTAACTATCGTAATTCGTTGTAGGATGATGTGATTTGGTTCATGTGTCGTCCATATCTGATTTCTCTTATTTTAAAGTACATCAATTATCTTGCTTCAATTTAATGAATTAAAGGTTTATCTTCTTCGTTAAATGAATCATTTTATACAAATCTTTGCACACAGATTTATCTAAATGTGATGATTTGTAAATTATAAGATTGTTGTAATTTTTTATGTCTTGTTTGTCCTGTCATTTATATTGGAAGAGCACAACTACTTCTTGTTACAAGAAGCTTGTGGAGAATCTGGTGCAGGTTTACTCCCACCGAACAGCTAAATCAACTATTGTACACAGGACAAACCTGAAGCGTTACTTCAGGTCAGTTTGTTA
The DNA here is from genome assembly GCA_009831015.1 of Picea engelmannii. Lineage (NCBI taxonomy): Eukaryota > Viridiplantae > Streptophyta > Pinopsida > Pinales > Pinaceae > Picea > Picea engelmannii. The sequence goes on from ML780389.1 coordinate 1,981,400, forward strand.
TTTGTTATTTAATAGTTAATTTATTAGTGTTATTTAAGTAGTTTAGATAGATATATATAGTTCAGATTTATAGTTAGAGTTATTATTTTAGTTGCTTAGCTTAGATAGTTTTATTTAATTTCTTTCTCATAAAATTATAAAAAATAAAAATAAAAACAATAGTTTTGCTATCTCAGGACAGTTTACGAATGATTTTTGCAGGTTTTTCTTTTAAATCTGTAATCTGTAAATATTGTATATTTGTAATTGGATCTGATTCTGTTGATAATTGAATATTTAATTTTATAGAATTATTGTTGTATAGTTTAGGTAATAGACTGTATATATGTACTTCAGATTTGTTTATTAGTTTTCTTTAATTATTGTTTTCATTTAGATTAGTTCCTTTAGTTATTTTTCTTTTGTTTTCCTAGGACTTAGATCGGCCAACGGAGCCGCTAAACCCATCAGGGTGGATCATCCCAAATGGATTGGGTTATTTAGACAACCCCGGACCGGATCCACTCTTCCAGTTGGAGAGCGTTCAATTTCGCCCATCAACAAATGGCGCTAGAAGGAGGGCCTGAAATTTATTAATGGCACGAGGTGATCGTAAGACTCCTCCACCACCTAATCACTCACCTATAGTGACAAGAATTCATTCAAACGACAAAATTCCCCCTCAAACAACAACCACATCAAACGACGATCCACGGATCACGATTGAACCAGCAACCCCAAACCCTACAGGTGGTGATATACAAGAGATTGTCCGCCAATCTCTCTTAAGAACACATAGTGCCTTAGCCCATTTAAGGCAACCAAATCGACCTTTGGACCAACCTTTAGATTTCTTTGATATTAGAGAACAACTCAGAGGCACTAACCTCACTGTGAACCCTACAGATCCAATCCTCACTCCTGCTACAGGGGGATCTGGAATACCTCCCTCACCACCTCCATCATCTCCTTCTTCTTCTGGAGAAGACTCTTCTGATGAAGGCAGTTCCTCTTCTCAGCCTTCCACACCACCTACACCAATGGCCAACCAGAACAATCCTGCTAGACCTTGGCTCGACCAAGATGCAGTAGTTGTACCTGGGGCTCAGCCTCACTTACCCAAACATCCGGAGAAGTGGCTTCCCAAGTTTGACCCTGACTCTAAAAAGATCGTAGAAGATCACATTAAAAAGTTTATGTTAGCCATTAGACTCTGTAATGTCGAGCACGAAGACATAGTCTGTAGGTTGTTCCCCTACACTTTCGAGGGCAATGCATCTACATGGTACTTTGCCCAGCAACCCCATACCATCGTGTCTTGGGAAAAGTTTGAGTCATGCTTTTTGGAAAAGTTCGGAGACGATAAGTATCCAGAAGTTCTAGTTATGGAGATTTCTAGCTTAAGAATGAACCTAAAAGAGAAAATTAAAGACTTTAATCAAAGATTCTTAACACTTAAGAATCGAATCCCTACAGACTCAATGCCTGTCGAGAATCTTATCATAGCATACTACACTAAATCCTTGCATCAAAGTATAGCCATTTGGGTTAAACAATCTAAGAAAGCCACGTTGTTAGAGGCCTTCGAAGAGGCCAGCCAGATTGAAAAAGACATCCTTAGTTTGAAAGACACTACTAGCAATGAAACAAAAACTAGTTCATCTTCCAAAAAGAAGATCGAAATCCTCCCTAGACCTGCTCAAAGTAAAACACAACCTGAAAGCTTTGATTTAGAAAACTTAACTAAAGTCATTCAAAAACTATCAAATCAAGTTATAGATTTGAAAAGGACGACCAAAGAAAATTCCTCGAGCAAAGGGCCCTACAAACCCCCGTTCAGGAAGCCTTTTCCCACCAACCGACCTAATCCAACTACCGAGGGCCTTAATCTAGAAAGTCTGCAATACGCCCTTCAAACAATTTTAGAAGCCTAGGATAACTTGATGCCTCCTGAGATTCCTGAGGACGTTTTTGAGCAAGAGACAATTCAAGAAGAAGAATCTTCACCGAACATTTTTGGACACTTCTTGAATAGTATCTTTCAAGCTAACTTCGAGATAGTACATCCCTATAATACTAGGAGTAAGACAACAAACAAACCTTCTTCCGAAAACACTACGACTTTGCCCCCAAAGCAATCTAAACTAGCTGAGACTAAATAGAGTCATGTAAACCCCAATTTAGATTACGATTTAGTTGAATATCTTAAAAAGTTAAGGGCTAACATTTCTGTTTATGAGTTATTAAAAATTTCGTTTATGCTACAAAAAATGTTACAGAACATTGCAGAGAATAGCAAAATTGGTAATTCAAACAAGGTTGTTCAGAACAAAGTTCCTCAAAAGACTTCCACTAAGAATAATCCTGATACTCATGATAAAGGAATCCTTCCTGTAAATAATGTAAATAATGTAGATAAAGTAGCTTTAGAAACTGCGAGTAAAAAACCACAAGCTACCATCCTTAGCACTCACAGAAATGTACCTCCTTTTTTGTTAACTTTCGAAATCTTTAATAGAAACGTGCACAATTGTATGGTAGACTGAGGAGCATCATCCAATGTGATGCCATGGTCTATATGTCAGAATATTAACGCTGAAGTTGAACCATCCACTCTAAAAATCATCCAACTTGATCAAACCAGTGTTAAAGTTGTAGGTGAATTAAGGAATGTGCTTATAAGATTATCGTCTAACCCCAAGGTTCATCAAGCTATTGATATTATTGTTGTGGATATTCCAGAAGTGTATGGTATGTTTTTAAGAAAGGAATGGTTGGAGCAGCTACACGGCTATTTCGCGACAGATTGGTCTCACCTGTGGCTTCCAGAGAACGACAAGCCCAACAAAATCAAGGTAAATCGTGAATGCTACCTTAAGTTCATGGTCACAGATTTGAATGATCCCAATGAACCATTTACACCTTTTGCCGATTCACCTGAAATACAAAGGATGGATACCTTTTTTGGCAATTTCATGGCCGAGACTTCAACTATCACCAATCCAGAACAACAGTCCGAGATTGTAGCATATGCGCAGCCAATAGCTTCTACACAATGGTCTCATGCACCTAATAAAAATCAGATTTGGTCTCTGTACTTTGACGGGTCAAAGTCCAAAGAAGGAGCTGGTGCAGGCTGTGTTATTATTGATCCGGTAGGTAACAAAACCCTGATTGCATGTAGGTTAGAATTTGAATGTACTAATAACACAGCAGAATATGAGGCTTTACTGCAGGGTCTCAGAAAAGCTTTAGATATGAACATTCAAAACTTGACTGTCTTTGGCGATTCCAAAATCGTGGTTAGATAGGTAAGAGATTCTATCCACTGTCTGTCTCCGCATCTTAAAAGCTACCAATCCGAGGTATGGAATTTAATGAATAAATTTTTTACTTTCAATAAAAATTCTATTCCTAGATTGAATAATGTTGAAGCCGATCTATTAGCTAACGTAGCTTCCAAACTCTTTCCTACAGAAGGCTTGTTCCTGGATGCATTCTTCATCGAACTGTTGTTCAGGCCGTCCTTTCCCGACAACATCACGAATTGGAGAGTCTTTGACGATGATTAGAAGATTATCAGCTTCCTGCATATGGAAGAAACTTTTCAAGGCGCGGTGATCGACGAATGCACTCACGATGACAATTTGCGCGATTTCACGGTAATACCAGATCCGAGAACTCCTAAATCTTCATCGGACATGGTAAATTCGATCCCTAAATCTGTAGTTAGATTAGAGAAATTTTACGATCTTCAAGATAAATTCAAAAAATCAGTCAACTATAAAACCAATAGTTCCTCGTTATCATTTGAAAAAGTAAACTTAGGAACTGATGATAATCCACAGTGCATTACTTTAGGCGTGGGGTGTTCTGAACAAGAAAAAGTTGCATTTATTAAATCGTTTAAAGAATTTAAAGATGTTTTTGCGTGGATGTATGATGACCTTAAAACTTTCGACCCCAACATCATACAACACGTCATTCCTATGAAACCCCGGACCTTGCCCTTTCAACAAAAATTAAGAAAAATGCACCCTAAGCTCGAACCGACCGTTAAAAAAGAATTGAATAAACTCCTTAATGCTAATATAATTTTCCCTGTCAGGCACACTCAATTTGTTTCTAACCTTGTCCCTATCTGGAAGAAAAGTGGGGAAATTCGACTATGCATCGATTTTCGAAACCTTAATAGAGCGTCTGATAAAGACAACTATCCTATCCCACCCATGGAACAAATCCTACAATAGGTATCTGGTTTTGAAAGGATATCCTTATTGGATGGTTTTTCAAGGTACAACCAAGTCCTGATGTCTCCTCAAGACCAACTTAAAACTACCTTCCACACTCCATGGGGCACCTACGCTTATCGAAAAATGCCCTTTGGACTAATTAATGCCGATGCCACTTTCCAGAGAGCGATGGACATCACTTTTCGAGGCTTAATCAATCAGTCTGTCGTAGTTTACTTAGATAATGTTACTGTATTTTCTAAAAACAAAACTGATCATCTATCTCATTTAATAGTTGTTCTACAACGATGTCGTAAATACGGCATTTTCTTGAATCCTAAAAAATCTATCTGCGTGGTAGAATAAGGTAAACTCTTAGGATTTATTGTGTCAAGAAAAGGGATGATTATCGACCCCGAAATGACTCAGGTCATCTCGAAACTTCCCCCTCCTACATCTAAAAAGTCTATGCAGTCTTTCTTAGGCCAGATAAACTCCGTGAGGAGATTCGTCCCCAGTTTCTCCGAAATGGTCAGACCTTTACAGAATTTAATTAAGAAAGATGCACAATATCATTGGGGACCCTTAGAAAATCAAGCTTTTAATGAAATAAAAAAGGCCATAATAGACTCTCCTTCTCTCATGAGTCCCGACTTTTCGCAAGATTTCACACTCTACACTTTTGCTTATGACCGCTCCTACGCTGCTGTCCTAACTCAAAAGAACGCTAAAAACAATGAAGTGCCCATTGCCTTTATGAGCTCTGCTTTCAAAGGAGTGGAACTAAATTACCCAGTGGTAGATCAGCAAGCCTACGCTATTTTCAAAGAAGTCAAACACTTCCGGTCTTATCTTTTGAAATCCAGAATGAAAATTATTATCCCTTACCCAACCGTCAGGAACCTGTTAGTGCAGAAAGAACTAGGTGAAAAGAGGGCGAACTGGGTTACTTCTTTGCAGGAGTATGACATAGAAATTACCCCAGCTCAGATAGTGAGAAGCCAAGGGTTATGCAAGTTAGTTGCTGATTCGGCAGCAGGACTGCAAGAAGAAAACAATATGTCAAACCTAGGATAGCACAATCAAAACGCAATCTGATGTGCACAAAACTCTGTCAGTCTGTGGTATGACGATATAAAATTATGTCTTGAACATGGGTCAGCCCCCCGTCACTTGGATCCCACTAAAATAAGAGTGATAATATTAAAGTTTGCCTCCTTTCATTTTGTTAATGGTATTCTATTTCGTCAAAATTTTGATGGTGTACTGATGCGCTGTCTTGAGAAAGACGAAGCAGAAAAAGTCTTACTAGAGTTGCATGCAGGAGAAGCTGGTGGGCATTTTGGTGGTTACACCACTACCCATAAAGTTTTGAGAGCTGGTTATTACTGGCCCACACTTTTTAGAGATTCCCATGCCTTATGTCGTAAGTGTATTATTTGTCAAAAAGCATCAGGGCAGTTATAGAAACAAGCCTTTCCTTTGCAGGCTGTCTCAGTAGACTCTCCTTTTTAGCAGTGGGGCCTTGATATCATAGGTCCAATCAATACGCCATCCTCACAGCAACATAATTTTATCATAACAGCCATAGATTATTTCACCAAGTGGTCTGAAGTTGTCGCATTACGAACTGTGAATACCAGTCAGGTAATTGCCTTTTTAAATTTGAATATTATCACTCATTTTGGTATCCCTGATTGTTTAGTATTCGATAATGCTTCTTACTTTTCGTCTCTTGAGATGAGCAAGTTCGCTGAAAAATGATTTAAATTGAAGTATTCTGCCAGTTATTACCCCCAGGGCAATGGATTGGCAAAATCAACAAATAAGAATCTGATAAAAATTATCAAGAGAACGGTATCTGAGAATCACAAAAACTGGCACAATTCACTGTTAAATGCAATCTGGGCTGATAGGGTAACACCAGAAACTACTGTAGGTAACTCTCCCTTCTTTCTCGTTTATGGCAGAGAAGCAATTCTGCCACCACACATTCTTCTTCCCTCGCTACATCTATCGCAGAAAATACAAGAAGAAGATTGTCCCCCTTTGGAAAACCGAATTAACGCTTTAATGAAACTAGAAGAGGTAAGAGCTCAAGTTAAACGTAAGTTAGATCAGCATCAACTAGTGGTCAAAAGTTGGTTTGATTCTAACTCTGCCTCTAATAGGAACTTCGAAGTAGGTGACCTTGTCTTGAAATGGGACAAACCACATGAGGGAAAGGGAGAGCACATGAAATTTCAAAACTTATGGCTTGGACCATTTTTAATTGCTAAGAAATTGGGTCCCAGCTCTTTCTGATTGCAGAATCTAGAGGGGCATCTTGACACCTATCCAGTGAATGGTCAAGATCTGAAAAGATACTTCGCTTGAGGACAACCCTTTGTATACTATGTACATATTTTTCTTTTGTTTGCTTTTCTTTTACTGTTTTGGCTTTGATTCTTTTCCCTTTGCGCTTATAAGTTTTGTTTTTGGAAATACACATACCTGCATGCTGAACTATTCGGACAAGGAAAACATAAAATTCTTTCACTAAAATGACTATTGAAACATTGTATAAACATCAATTATATACTTCTGAAATTTACATCTGTGTTGGCAAAAAACTATGTTTGAAAGAAGTTAACTGATTTCGATCTATGAGTAAAGCCTGTCACGATCATCTATTATCTTCTTACACTGTCCTTGTTCCTTAAGGGAATGACTCAAAATATGTCTCCCTGCCTTAGGAAGTTGTTTCTATAAACAAACCACCTCTTCATCTTAATGAAGGATAGTTCTAAAAAATTCTGTTGAGGTCTGTAAAAAATATGCTAAAATATCATAATTTCCAGCGTCACCCTACTCGATTATATATCTTTAAAAAACAAAATAAATCATTAAAAGAGCTATGGGAAGTTCTTGTAAACCCATTGGGATGCTGAACAGGTCTGCTGGCAGGAGGTAAATGCATGCATGACGCCAAGACAACTTCGTCGGGGTACTGAACAGGCCTGTTGGCAGCGAAGCAATGTCATGTATATGAAAATTTGCAAATATGAAACCTCTTAACCTTAACATGTCCTTTATTCTGATCTGGAACTTCTTGGTTAGGATACAGATATCAGAGTGGGTTAAATGGCAACCCTGTCGAGGCTATGGACGCCTACTCGCAGTAGTGGCTCTGTCAACAATATTGCAGATTTTATCTTTAATATCGTGGCTTGCTTATCTTAAGACTGTTATTAGTTTTCATCCTTTAAACACTGCTGGAATATTTGATTAATAATGATGTTTAAACAATTTTCTGGTTGTTTTTGAGTTTGAATTATTCCTGTTAGGTAGAGATAACCGCTTCTACCAATGTGTCGCCATTGTTGGCAGCCACTTCACATTTTTATCCTATCCTTATAAGCTGTTGGAAATACTAAAACAACTGAGAGGGGGGGGGTGAATCAGTTGTTTATAAGCTTAAACAATTTTATTTCTTTTAAAACATTATTAATCTTTCTTCAAGTGATCATCAACAATATACAGTGTATGGACAGTAAAACTAAAGAACATCAATCACACATAAAGTATACACAGAGAGAGATTTTCACGAGGAAACCCATAAAGGGAGAAAACCTCTTCTTCTTCGAAATGATAGGCAGTCTTTTCAGTTCTGTACATCATCTACAATTGAGCACCAACTCAATGTGAGGATGCTACCTCTGTTTTACAAGCTGCAACTTGTTTGAGAGCACCAACTCTCTGGTTTTTCTAGCACCAACTAGAAGGAAGCACCAACTCCCTAGTTTCTCTAGCACCAACTAGAAGGAAGCACCAACTCCCTGAGTGTTTCCAGCACCAACTAGATGGAAGCTCCAACTTCTTATCATACAGGCACCAACCTGTATCACAAAGAATAAGAGTTCTCCCTTGCACCACCCTGCCACCCTGGTTTCTCTAGTTGCCACCAGATGGAAGCTACAACTCCCTGTGTTCAAGCACCCACTTGAACCTCTGAGTACAACAGTCCTCCCAAGCAACTCCCAACCTCCCTGGAATATCAAATAATGAATACACAGACAATTACCCAGATAAATCAATTCTTACCTTCCTTTCTCTATTCTGTAAGTTTGATCTTCCACAAACTGTTCTGCAAATCTTCTCTTCTTCTCTCTGTTCAGCAGGTCTTCTCTGCATCAACTTTTTCTATCATTCTACTCTGTTTCCTCTTGCTCTACTATTTAGCACTGTGTTTTCTCTTGCTCAGTTATTCTGCTCTGTGTTTTCTCTTGCTCTGCTATTCTACTCTGCGCTCCATTTCACTCTGCACATATGCTTCCTTTCCTACCACGCATCCTCTACTGTATTATTTCTTACTGTTTCATTCCTTTCCTGTCCAGAACAACAAACCTTGCACAATCTGTCTCATTTTCTTTTATGCACATCTCTCTTGATAGTTCCACTTCACCTTCACTCAGCCAAAACAAGAACACCTGTCCTTTCAACTGAAACGCTAACTAATTCGCAATCAAGAATCCATTTTGTTTAGCAGATTCATAACTGATGAGTTACCTGTTTCATCATTTCAACATTCCTTTGCCAAAGTTTCTCGACACTTTCACATCGCGATCTCCGAAACTCCGAAATGGAGCTTATCTGGACTGACTCCATCTCTTCCCGTGACCAAGGGCTGTGACCAAGGCTTTATGTAAAAGGCGTTTTCACGATTTCGCATATCGCGAATTCGTAATTCCTTATGTTCAATGTTCTTGTCATCTCCAAATCCCGATCTGCGAAATTCCATAAGGAAATTAGATCAACGATTCAGATTATATCTAGATCTGACGGTTTAGATTAAGTCGGGATATTACTCATCGCAATTTCACAATACATGTTGTATAGTTTCTTCTGTCTCTCTATATCGTGATACGCAAAACTCCGATAAGAGATTAGATCAATGGTCCAGGTCAGATCTTGTCTTGATGGCTGCGATTGAATCGCAATATCGCATATCACGAAATCAGAAGTTTCGTTGCATTTTTTTACTTACCACTCCATATTGCGATCCCCGAAACTCCGATATGGAGTTACATCTACGATCCAGATCCAAGCTTGATTTAACAGCTGTGATTGAATCGCCATATCACATATCGTGATTTCGACATTCTTGTTGTCAAGTGTTTTTGTCACTTCAAAGTCCCGATCCCCAATACTCCATGAAGTAAATCAACGGTCGAGATCACTTATTAATGTTGGAAATATGGCTACAGCAAAGATGACGCAAATGATCAAGGTTGTCATTGATGGCAATCGATTGTTTTCGAAGAACAGATGCTGAAACACGCTGCAACACAAATGAAACACAGATGCTGCAACACAAATGCGAACTGCTGCAACACAAATGCAAACACAGACGCTGAAACACAGTGCTGAAATGATGAAACAGAAGCTAACGCAGAAGGTTAAGGTAGAACA
>ML780389.1:1996036-2028236 GCA_009831015.1 Picea engelmannii
GGGAGACGTATGTCTCTTTCTCTGCAAGTGGGTGCTTGTAGAATCTGAAGGTTGGTGCCTTCATTCAGTTGGTGCTGAAGTAAAAAGGAAGTCTGTGCTTCCACCCGGTAGGTGCTGGGATTCTGTGGGAGTTGGTGCTCTCATCCAGTTGGTGCTGGAAATTAGAGGTTGTAGCCTCTATGAGTTGGTGCTCATAAAAGATGAGTTGTAATGAAGTTGGTGCTTGCTGAACATCTTAAGAAGATGAGGTTTTTTCCCTAGTTGGGTTTCCTCTTGAAAAATCTGTGTCTCATACTTGTGAATGAATGCTGTGTGTGATTGATGTTCTTTATGCTATATGCTTTATGTTTATAACACTGGTTTTCACAGTAAAGACTTACTGCCACTAAGATTAATGATTCGAAGTTTAAAATGAGAGAAATGGTTAATAATTTACAATAACTGATCCACCCCCCCCCCTCTCAGTTATTTCATACCTGTAACACTTAACTTAATGGTTGCGATTAAATCGCGAATTTGCATATCGTGATTTTGGGGTTCCTGTTGTATTGTTTATTTTACATCTCCAACACGCGATCCCCAAAACTCCGACATTGAATAGAATTAACGGTCCAGATCAAAGCTTGATCTGACGACTCAGATTTCATCGTGATTTTTCATATCGAGAAATAGGGATTTCTGATGCATTGTTTCTTTCACATTTCCAACACACGATCCTCGAAACTCCGATCAATGGTCCAGATGTGATCTCGATTTGATGGCTCAGATTACGTTAGGATTTCATGAGCCCTCTAATCCTTGCACTTTTAAAGATAGTGCAGGTTTTCCTCAATCCAACGGTGGTCGGACCCTGTGCTTGGAATTAACGCCTGTGATCTATCCTCCTCTTCAGTGCGCTCTTCTTGTCTTTATTCAGATCTTACGGCCTTCATGTTGTCGAGAGTTTTGGATGTGATCCAATGATTAGAAATGATTCTCAGGCCTTCGATCACTCAATCTTCCTAGACTTATCTTTTGTTTGCCTGTCGATCACAAAATGCCTGTACTCATGTCATCTTCACCATTGTACTTGCCATCAATGACAATCATTCGTTGTCTACCATTGTACTTTCCATCAATGACAAGCATTCACTGTCTGTTAAATATTTGCCAACAATCCTCTGTACATTCTTTCTATACTTGTGCCATTCGCTCTGCCTGTACTTATGCCATTCGCTGTCTGTTAAATATTTTCCAACAATCTCCCCCTTTGGCATTGATGGAAATTCAAGCACCCGCATGCATTCGGATCTCCTCTCCTGAACTCTTTTCTCCCCCTTTGACATCAATGTCAAAGAAGTAATATCCTTCCCCTGATCTGTTGCAAACCATACTCCCCTTGTCGACTATAAGCATCTTGGAAATACACTGGATATTCAATAAGTACTCCCCCTGACCAGGTGAACAGATTAGACACAGGAGATTATAACCCCCAACTTTTGATGAAGGTATCCAAAAGGGGTCGTTGCTAAGGGTTTAGTAAAGATATCAGCAATCTGTTCTGTAGAAGATATATAATTCAGTTGAATAATTCTGTTTGTAACTTGTCCTCTGAGAAAATGGTACTTTATTGGAATATTCTTAGTCTTGGAATGTAGAACAGGATTCTTGGAGACACTAATGGAACTTGTGTTATAACAATGAATTGGAATAGGATCAGTGTAAGTTACCTTCAGATCTGCAAGAGTTTGTATCATCCATAAAAAAATTGTGCAGCAAGTAGCAGCAGCAATGTACTCTACCTCTGTAGTGGATAATGAAATGGATCCTTGCTTTTTACTAAGCCATGCAACTAATGAGTCACCTAGAAAAAATTCTCCTCCACTGGTGCTTTTTCTCTCATCAACATAGTTTGCCCAGTCTGCATCTGAATAAGCAGTTAACTGGAAATTCTGATCTCTAGGATACCACAAACCATAAGTCATTGTTCCCTTCAAGTACTTAAATATCCTTTTGATAGCTACCAAATGACTTTGTTTAGGAGCAGACTGAAAACGACCTACCATTCCAACCGCTTGCATTATATCAGAACGGGATGCTGTGATGTACAGAAGACTGCCTATCATAGAGAGATATGTTCTTTCATCAACATCAGGTGAGATATCATCTTTACTCAACTTGCAACCAACCACCATAGGTGTGCTAACTGTAGAGGAATCTTCCATCTGAAATTTCTTCAACATCTCTTTCAAATATTTTTCTTGAGAGATAAAGATTCCTGCAGAGCTTTGTTTTACTTGTAAGCCAAGAAAATATGACAGTTCTCCTATCATGGACATTTCAAATTCTGTTTTCATAGAGTTAGCAAACCACTGGACAGATGATTCATTAGTACAGCCAAAAATAATATCATCTACATAAACCAAAACAATTAGTAAATTATCACCTTCAAACTTAATGTAAAGCTTATTGTCAACAGTTCCTTTCTTGAACCCTTTTTCTTGTAGAAATTTGTCCAGTCTATAATACCAAGCTCGTGGTGCTTGTTTCAGTCCATATAAGGCCTTCTTCAGCTTACAAACATAATTAGGATTATATGTCAATGAGAATCCTTCAGGTTGCTCCATATATACTTCTTCCTCTAGATCTCCATTAAGAAATGTTGACTTAACATCCATCTGATAAAATTTGAAATTCTTATGACATGAATAAGTAAGAAATATTCTGATAGCTTCCAATCTTTCCACTGGTGCAAAAGTTTCATCAAAGTCCTGACTTTCAACTTGTGCATATCCCTTACAGACCAATCTAGCTTTATTTATAACAACTTGTCCTTTTTCATTCATTTTATTCTTGAACACCCATTTGGAACCTATTACATTCTTATTTTCAGGTCTAGGGACAAGCTCCCAAGTATTATTCTCCTCAATCTGATCAAGCTCTTCATTCATTGCTCTAATCCAATTATCTTTCTGGATAGCTTCCTCAAAATTTTTAGGTTCAGTCATAGACAAAAAAGCAACATGAGATTGTTTTGAGTCTTTAATCAGTTTTCTTCTTGTCTGAACTCTTTCATTTATATCCTCAATTATCTGGTTTTCAGGATGATCACTATAGTGAATGGCATAAGTACAGGTAGAGCGAATGGCATAAGTACAGAAAGAATGTACAGAGGATTATTGGCAAATATTTAACAGACAGTGAATGCTTGTCATTGATGGAAAGTACAATGGTAGAAAGTGAATGCTTGTCATTGATGGCAAATACAATGGTGAAGACGACATGAGTACAGGAAATTTCTGATCAACGGGCAAACAAAAGATAAGTCCAGGAAGATCGAGTGATCGAAGGCCCGAGAATCATTTCTAATCGTTGGATCACATCCAAAACTCCCAACAGCATGAAGGTTGTCAGATCTGAATAAAGACAAGAAGAGCGCACTGAAGAGGAGGATAGATCACAAGCGTTAATTCCAAGTGCAGGGTCCAACAACCGTTGGATTGAGGAAAACCTGCACGATCTTTAAAAGTGAAAGGAGTAGAGGGCTCATGAAATCCCGGCATAATCTGAGCCATCAAATCAAGATCACATATGGACCGTTGATTGGAGTTTCGAGGATCGCGTGTTGGAAATGTCAAAGAAACAATGCATCAGAAATCCTGATTTCTCGATATGAAAAATCGCGATGAAATCTGAGCCATCAGATCGAGCTTTGATCTGGACCATTAATTCCAGTCAATGTCAGAGTTTCAGGGATTGCGTGTTGGAGATGTAAAATAAACAATACAACAGGAACCCTGAAATCACGATATGCGAATTCGTGATTTAATCGCAACCGTTAAGTTAAGAAGTGATCTCGACCGTTGATTTACTTCATGGAGTATCGGGGATCGGGACTTTGAAGTGACAAAAACACTTGACAACAAGAATGCCAAAATCGCAATATGCGATATGGAGATTCAATCACAGCCGTTAAATCAAGCTTGGATCTGGACCGTAGATGTAACTCCATATCAGAGTTTCAGGGATCGCAATATGGAGTGGCAAGTAAACAAATGAAACGAAACTTCCGATTTTGCGATATGCGATATTGCGATTCAATCGCAGCCATCAAGACAAGATCTGACCTGGACTATTGATCTAATCTCTTATCAGAGTTTCACGTATCGCGATATAGAGAGACAAAAGAAACTATACAACATGTATTGCGAAATCGTAATGAGTAATATCCCGACTTAATCTGAACCGTTAGATATAGATATAATCTGAATCATTGATCTGATTTCCTTATGGAATTTCGCAGATCGAGATTTGGAGATGACAGGAACATTGAACATAAGGAATTACGAATTCACAATATGTGAAATAGTGAAAGCGCCTTTTACATAAAGCCTTGGTCAGAGCCCTTGGTCACGGGAGGAGATGGAGTCAGTCCAGATAAGCTCCATTTCAAAGTTTCGGAGATCGCGATGTGAAAGTGTCAAGAAAATTTGGCAAAGGAATGCTGAAATCATGAAATAGGTAACTCATCAATTATGAATCGTCTAAACAAAACGGATTCTTGATTGTGAATCAGTTAGCGTTTCAGTTGCAAGGACAGGTGTTCTTGTTTTGGATGAGTGAAGGCAAAGTGGAACTGTCGAGAGAGACGTGCATAAAAGAAAATGAGACACATTTTGCAAGGTTGGTTGTTCTGGACAGGAAAGGAATGAAACAGTAAGAAAGAATATAGTAGAGGATGCGTGGTAGGAAAGGAAGCATATGTGCAGAGTGAAATGGAATGCAGAGAAGAATAGTAGAGCAAGAGAAAACGCAGAGCAGAATAGCAGAGCAAGAGAAAATGTAGTGCTAAATAGTAGAGCAAGAGGAAATAGAGCATAATGATAGAAAAAGTTGATGCAGAGCAGACCTGCTGAACAGACAAAGGAAGAGAAGATTTGCAGAATAGTTTGTGGAAGATCAGACTTATAGAACAAAGAAAGGAAGGTAAGAATTGATTTATCTGGGTAATTGTCTGTGTATTCATTATTTGATATTCCAAGGAGGTTGGGAGGTTCTCGGGAGGACTGTTGTCCTCAGAGGTTCAAGTGGGTGCTTGAACACAGGGAGTTGTAGCTTCCATCTGGTGGCAGCCAGAGAAACTAGGGTGGCAGGGTGGTGCAAGGGAGAACTCTTGTTCTCTGTGATACAGGTTGGTGCTTGTATGATAGGAAGTTGGAGCTTCTGTCCAATTGGTGCTGGAAACACTCAGGGAGTTGGTGCTTCCTTCTAGTTGGTGCTAGAGAAACTAGGGAGTTGGTGCTTCCTTCTAGTTGGTGCTAGAAAAACCAGAGAGTTGGTGCTCTCAAACAAGTTGCAGCAGTTTCATCCTTTAAACACTGCTGGAATATTTGATTAATAATGATGTTTAAACAATTTTCTGGTTGTTTTTGAGTTTGAATTATTCCTGTTTGGTAGAGATAACTGCTTCTACCAGTGTGTCACCATTGTTGGCAGCCATTTCGCATTTTTATCCTATCCTTATAAGCTGTTGGAAATACTAAAACAACTGAGAGGGGGGGTGAATCAATTGTTTATAAGCTTAAACAATTTTATTCCTTTTAAAACATTATTAATCTTTCTTCAAGTGATCATCAACAATATATAGTGTAGTGATCATCCAAGTAATACAGAATCTATCAAGTTTGTCAAATCCTCAAACATTGGCAACAGTCACTCTGCAGAAACAAAGAAGGAAAATTAGCCAGCAAGAAGAAATGAAAGAAAAAGCCCCAGACCTGAATTTATAGACCAGAAAGATTATTGGCGTGACAGAAGTCGACCTCCTCAAAGAAGACAGATTTTTTCAAGGTACAAAGATTTTTTCTATGGTTAGTGTTTTCTCTGTTCTAATTTTGGTCACAAAGCTATAATTTGTTCTTTAAGATTTAGATATGAACAATCAAGATATACAATGAATACCTATCTTCCACAACAAAGATTGAGACAGCCAAGCAACAAACAATCACAGATTATAAATCATGTGATGACTGGGAGAAGGGTACAGATGCTACAATAAGAGACTGCAAAAACTTGTTGACTATATAGATATAAAAGTTGATGAAGAAACCCCACTCAGAAATGTAAGCAGTGCTGAACCATGACCAGAAGATACAGTTGAAAATGAAGACGAACAGGTCCAAGGATCAGAAAGAGAAGAGTTTGGATAAGATGAAGATATGAACATTCAAACTGATACAAATCAATAGAAAGAAGCATAATCTCCTCTAAGAATTATTAGAAAGAATCATCCTGAAAACCAGATAATTGGGGATATAAATGAAGGAGTTCAGACAAGAAGGAAACTGATTAAAGACTCAGAACAATCTCATGTTGCCTTTTTGTCTATGACTGAACCTAAAAAAATTTAGGAAGCTAGCCAAGAAGATAATTGGATTAGAGAAATGAATGAAGAGCTTGATCAGATTGAGAAGAACAATACTTGGGAGCTTGTCCCTAGACCTGAAAATAAGAATGTAATAGGTTCCAAATGGGTGTTCAAGAATAAAATGAATGAAAAAGGACAAGTTGTTAGAAATAAAGCTAGATTGGTCTGTAAGGGATATGCACAAGTTGAAGGTCAGGACTTTGATGAAACTTTTACACCAGTGGAAAGATTGGAAGCTATCAGAATATTTCTTGCTTATTCATGTCATAAGAACTTCAAAGTTTATCAGATGGATGTTAAGTCAACATTTCTTAATGGATATCTAGAGGAAGAAGTATATATGGAGCAACCTGAAGGATTCTCATTGACAGATAATCCTAATTATGTTTGTAAGCTGAAGAAGGCCTTATATGGAATGAAACAAGCACCACGAGCTTGGTATTATAGACTGGACAAATTTCTACAAGAAAAAGGGTTCAAGAAAGGTACTGTTGACAGTAAGCTTTACATTAAGTCTGAAGGTGATAATTTACTAATTGTTTTGGTTTATGTAGATGATATTATTTTTGGCTGTACTAATGAATCATTTGTCCAGTGGTTTGCTAACTCTATGAAAACAGAATTTGAAATGTCCATGATAGGAGAACTGTCATATTTTCTTGGCTTACAAGTAAAACAAAGATCTGCAGGAATTTTTATCTCTCAAGAAAAATATTTGAAAGAGATGTTGAAGAAATTTCAGATGGAAGATTCCTCTATAGTTAGCACACCTATGGTGGTTGGTTGCAAGTTGAGTAAAGATGATATCTCACCTGATGTTGATGAAAGAACATATCACTCTATGATAGGCAGTCTTATGTACATCACAGCATCCCGTCCTGATATAATGCAAGCGGTTGGAATGGTAGGTCATTTTCAGTCTGCTCCTAAACAAAGTCATTTGGTAGCTGTCAAAAGGATATTTAAGTACTTGAAGGGAACAATGACTTATGGTCTGTGGTATCCTAGAAATCAGAATTTCCAGTTAACTGCTCATTCAGATGCAGACTGGGCAAACTGTGTTGATGAGAGAAAAAGCACCAGTGGAGGAGCATTTTTTCTGAGTGACTCATTCGTTGCATGGCTTAGTAAAAAGAAAGGATCCATTTCATTATCCACTACAGAGGCAGAGTACATTGCTGCTGCTACTTACTGCACACAAATTTTATGGATGATACAAACTCTTGTAGATATGAAGGTAACTTACACTGATCCTATTCCAATTCATTGTGATAACACAAGTGCCATTAGTGTCTCCAAGAATCCTATGCTACATTCCAAGACTAAGCATATTCCAATAAAGTACCATTTTCTCAGAGAACAAGTTACAAACAAAATTGTTCAACTAAATTATATATCTAAAATTCATCAATAACCGAAGATGATACAAAAATACCAAGCCATAACGACCTTCGCAGGTCACAAACTGTTTAACAATCGATAAAAGATCGTGCCACATGGGTTTGAGGGTAGTGATAGGCATACCTCTATCACAGGAAACAATCTTCCTTGATGTGAATAGGAGAGGACACAACACCTCATCTACTTTGGAATTTGTAAACCACCTTTGGCCTGTAGCTGGTAGTCCTATAGTTGAGCTTAAGAATTCCTCACTTAGCTCGAGCTGTATGTCTCCGACCTTAGCCCTGCATCCGTCGAAGGTGAGGGTGAATTGTTGGGAAACCGAAAGGTTGAAACCCTCAAATATTTGGATAAACACCATCCATCCACCATTTTCCAAATCCTTATGAGCATTGTTGAATAACAGGAGTGTTTGGCTACCATTTGTCTCTATGCGCACCACAGGTGCCATAGACAGGAGCACATAGTGAGCCAGGTGAACGGGCAAGGGTTTGGACAGGGTATTCGCAGGATCGAACAACTCACAAACTTCCCCGAGAACAATAGAGTTAACCCGGGATAGGGGGAAGGCATTAATGCCTGAGTGTGCGAGGGTGGTGGAACTAGATCAACCCATGCAAAATAGTCATTTGCCAATGTACAACCGACGATGCATATGGTGATTCAAGTCACTATTGCAATGTGTTAAAAGTAATGCCATTCAAACCATTAACGAAAACTATGGTAAGTCGACCCAAATATTTGCATAAGCATAGTGCTTGCATAGTTTTAAAATCAAAATAATTTTTCGAATAAGGATTTGACCATACAACTTATACATTGTATGAAACTATTGAATTAAGGGTCTAATCGCCATGTTAACGTGTTGTTATCAAACCAATGTGTCAAGGAAATTGATGAAAGACTATAGAACATAAAACCACTAATGTATTAAGGACTCAATGACAGTCATTATAATATCATCACTATCTTATAAAAAAGAAATCATATTAACAACAAAAGAATGCCAAATGAGTAAAGTTTTGGTGTCTTGTCAGCTGTGTGAATATAATTAGATTGGAAATGCAATGAACACATAGAAAAGAATAACCATAATAATCCAGCGACGATTTTAATGCCATTGACGTGACTTCAAAATCAAAGTTTTCATGCTTGCAATCATGAAAACGAGAACAAAGGCAGGTGTGCAAATGCACGAAATAATAGTGTTGTTTTATTCGAAGATTGCGATGAAAATCAAGGGTTACAAAACACTGGTGTAGGCAGCTTATGTTGGAAAAAATTTAATAGACAGCAAATGGCATAAGTACAGGCAGAGCGAATGGCATAAGTACAGAAAGAATGTACAAAGGATTGTTGGCAAATATTTAACAGACAACGAATGCTTGTCATTGATGGAAAGTACAATGGTAGAAAACGAATGCTTGTCATTGATGGCAAGTACAATGGTGAAGACGACATGAGTACATGCATTTTGTGATCGACAGGCAAACAAAAGATAAGTCCAGGAAGATTGAGTGATCGAAGGCCCGAGAAGCATTTCTAATCATTGGATCACATCCAAAACTCCCGACAGCATGAAGGCCGTCAGATATGAATAAAGAAAAGAAGAGCGCACTGAAGAGGAGGATAGATCACATGCGTTAATTCCAAGCGCAGGGTCCAACCACCATTGGATTGAGGAAAACCTACATGATCTTTAAAAGTGCAAGGAGTAGAGGGCTCACAAAATCCCGACGTAATCTGAGCCGTCAAATTGAGATCACATCTGGACCGTTGATCGGAGTTTCGATGATCGTTTGTTGGAAATGTCAAAGAAACAATGCATCAGAAATCCCGATTTCTCGATATGAAAAATCGCGATGAAATCTGAGTCGTCAGATCAAGCTTTGATCTGGACCATTAATTCCAGTCAATGTCAGAGTTTTGGGGATCGCGTGTTGGAGATGTAAAATAAACAATACAACAGGAACCCCGAAATCGCGATATGCGAATTCGTGATTTAATCGCAGTGGTTAAGTTAAGAAGTGATCTCGACCATTGATTTACTTCATGGAGTATCGAGGATTGGGACATTGAAGTGACAAAAACACTTGACAACAAGAATGATGAAATCATGATATGTGATATGGCGATTCAATCACAGCTGTTAAATCAAGCTTGGATCTGGACCGTAGATGTAACTCCATATCGGAGTTTCGGGGATCGCAATATGGAGTGGCAAGTAAACAAATGCAACGAAACTTTCGATTTTGCGATATGCGATATTGCGATTCAATTGCAGCCGTCAAGACAAGATCTGACCTGGACCATTGATCTAATCTCTTATCGGAGTTTCGCGTATCGCGATATAGAGAGACAAAAGAAACTATACAACATGTATTGTGAAATCGCGATGAGTAATATCCCGACTTAATCTGAACCGTCAGATCTAGATATAATCTGAATCATTGATCTGATTTCCTTATGGAATTTCACAGATCGAGATTTGGAGATGATAGGAACATTGAACATAAGGAATTACAAATTCACGATATGCGAAATCGGAAGTTTCGTTGCATTTGTTTACTTGCCACTCCATATTGCGATCCCTGAAACTCCGATATGGAGTTACATCTACGGTCCAGATCCAAGCTTGATTTAACGGCTGTGATTGAATCGCCATACCGCATATTGCGATTTCGGCATTCTTGTTGTCAAGTGTTTTTGTCACTTCAAAGTCCCGATCCCCGATACTCCATGAAGTAAATCAACGATCAAGATCACTTCTTAACTTAACGACTGCGATTAAATCACGAATTCGCATATTGCGATTTCAGGGTTCCTGTTTTATTGTTTATTTTACATCTCCAACACGCGATCCCCGAAACTCCGACATTGACTGGAATTAACGGTCCAGATCAAATCTTGATCTGATGGCTCAGATTTCATCGCAATTTTTCATATCGAGAAATCGAGATTTCTGATGCATTGTTTCTTTGACATTTCCAACACGCGATCTTCGAAACTCCGATCAACGGTCTAGATGTGATCTCGATTTGATGGCTCGGATTACGCCGGGATTTCGTTAGCCCTCTACTCCTTCCACTTTTAAAGATCATGCAGGTTTTCCTCAATCCAATGGTGGTCAGACCCTACGCTTGGAATTAACGCATGTGATCTATCCTCCTCTTCAGTGCGCTCTTCTTGTCTTTATTCAGATCTGACGGCCTTCATGCTATCAGGAGTTTTGGATGTGATCCAATGATTAGAAATGCTTCTCGGGCCTTTGATCACTCGATCTTCCTGGACTTATCTTTTGTTTGCCTGTCGATCACAAACTGTCTGTACTCATGTCATCTTCACCATTGCACTTGCCATCAATGACAAGCATTCACTGTCTACCATTGTACTTTCCATCAATGACAAGCATTCGTTGTTTGTTAAATATTTTCCAACAATCCTCTGTACATTATTTCTGTACTCATGCCATTCGCTCTGCCTGTACTTATGACATTCGTTGTCTGTTAAATATTTGCCAACATAAGCTGCCTACACCAGTGTTTTGTAACCCTTGATTTTCATCGCAATCTTCGAATAAAACAACACTATTATTTCGCGCATTTGCACACTTGCCTTTGTTCTCATTTTCACGACTGCAAGCGTGAAAAATTTGATTTCGAAGTCATGTCAATGGCATTAAAATCATCACTAGATTATTATGGTTATTCTTGTCTATGTGTTCATTGCATTTCCAATCTAATTATATTCGCACAGCTGACAAGACACCAAAACTTTACTCATTTGGCATTCTTTTGTTGTTAATATGATTTCTTTTTTATAAGATAGTGATGATATTATAATGACTATCATTGAGTCCTTAATACATTGGTGGTTTTATGTTCTATAGTCTTTCATCGATTTCCTTGACACATTGGTTTCATAACAACACGTTAACATGGCGATTAGACCCTTAATTCAATAGTTTCATACAATGTATAAGTCGTATAGTCAAATCCTTATTCGAAACATTGTTTTGATTTTAAAACTATGCAAGTGCTATGCTTATGCAAATATTTGGGTCAACTTACCATAGTTTTCGTTAATGGTTTGAATGTCATTACTTTTAACACATTGCAATAGTGACTTGAATCACCATATGCATCGTCGGTTGTACATTGGGAAATGACTATTTTGCATGGGTTGATCTAGTTCCACCACCCTTGCACACTCAGGCATTATGCCTTCCCCCTATCCCGGGTTAACTTTGTTGTTCTCAGGGAAGTCTGTGAGCTGTTCGATCCTGCGAATACCCTGTCCAAACCCTTGCCCATTCACCCGGCTCACTGTGTGCTCTCGTCTATGGCACCTATGGTGCGCATAGAGCCAAATGGTAGCCAAACACTCCTGGTGTTCAACAATGCTCGTAAGGATTTGGAAAATGGTGTCTGGATAGTGTTTATCCAAAGGTTTGAGGGTTTCAACCTTTCAGTTACCCAACAATTCGCCCTCACCTTCGACGGATGCAGGGCTAAGGTCGGAGACATACAGCTCGAGCTAAGTGAGGAATTCTTAAGCTCAGCTATAGGACTACCAACTACAGGCCAAAGGTGGTTTAAAAATTCCAAAGTAGACGAGGTGCCGTGTCCACTCCTATTCACATCAAGGAAGATTGTTTCCTGTGATAGAGGTATGCCTATCACTACCCTCAAACCCAGGTGGCACGATATTTTAGCGATTGTTAAACAGTTTGTGACCTGCGAAGGTTGTTATGGCTTGGTATTTTTGTATCATCTTTGGTTATTGATGAATTTTATAGGCTACCCTATGAATATGCCACATCATCTCTTGCGTAGTCTGTACAAGATGTCCAAAATATTCAAGCATGAGAAGGCTGATAGTATCCTTTTCCATCACTGCTTGATCAAACTCATCATCGTCCACCATTTGAGCCTTGGTGGCGACTGTTGGCAAGCCTTCCTATCTAGGAATGGCTTTTCCACTCCCGTGTCTATCCAAGTGGACAAGGTTGTGGTGACTGAAACATTGGTTGGACCAGTCGTGCCACTTCATATCCTTCTACGCCCTGTCAAACCCTCGGATTGCCCCGACATGGACCTACCTGATACCGTGGCCGACCCGTGTGCTAAATAAAATACTAAGGCCATCAAGAAGCCTATGAGGAAGAAAGGAAAAGGTGATACTGCTGTCAACAGTAAGGGAAAGAAAAATGCCCGATGGATATCGAGATGTGCTAGGAACAAACCCAAGCAAAACGTTGACCAGAAGCCCATAGTGCTGAGCGAGGACTCGGACTCCTAAATTGAACATTTCTTGACTGAGGAGTAACCCTATTCGCATGGCCTGTGCTCTATGGAACCCTATGACTATGTCTCCATCTTACCTATGTGCCTCAAAAATGATCCAAACTACCCGGGAATCAAGCTGCACAAGGAAACCCCTGGTAACTTGAACAAACCCTCGCCTGCGGTGCCAAAGCCCGATCAATCACCATGTACCCAATGTATTTCCTCGATTGAACGTTACTACACCAACGTTCCCCTGTTGCAATCTAAGATCAAATCGTTAGAGGAACGGGTGACAGTGTTGTCGAAGGAGAACGACAGACTACAATCCAACGAGAAGAAACAAAAAACCACGGGTTCAATTGTCTTCAGAAATGTCGAAGCAGCAACGGCCTTTGTCAATTCAAAATTATCATGACCGAGTTGTTTTCTTACTGCCCAGGTATGTATTTCGACATCGATTTTGCTTTATGAGTTTTCTTGAATTAATATAACAGATTGGATTTGCTTTCGATTAGCTCTGTTTGTTTTTAATAGATTCAAAACAATTATGTTGACTTTGAATTATCAGAAATGATTTCGTTATGAATCATGTATGGAAGATTTGTTTTACTAAACTCAGACACAACTACGATTTAGTTAATACGATTTTATTATTCCCAGATTAATATAAACGATTGATTTGTTTTCCATTATGTTTGGTTTGCTTGAATTAGGGTATTTGATTGGGTTTGATTTCTATTAGGTCTGTTTGTTTTTAATAGATTCAAAACAATCCTGTTGACTTCAATTTACCAGAAACGATTTTTTTTTCACTTTGGATTATGATTGCGTTCGATCTATACAAAAGATTTGTTTGTTAAAAATGGACACAACTATGATTTGGGTTAATACGATTTTGCATTATGTCGGCCCTGAATTACTTCGATTTGCTTTGTTTTGATTTAATGATTAAAGATTTGGTTTAATAGTTTGAATATATTTCTATTAGCATTTCATTGATTTAAAATGATTCTATTTTCAAATTAGACCAGCTACAGAATCGCAAGATTCTGTAGCTACTCAAGTAAAATTTAGATTTTTGTTGATTTTATCAATAAAATATCATCTAAACTTGTCTATTCTTGTCCACTTTCAAGTGCATACGAATTTCAATGATCAATGGGATATGTTGTGGCAGTTTAGGAGATACTTTTGTGATATACTTTTGTTATAGGTTGTTATCTTTAGTCAGGAATAGAGACTTGGGAAATTATTCCCAGATTTTTTGTAAAACTGTTTTTGATAATTCCCACAGGGA
Source organism: Picea engelmannii (assembly GCA_009831015.1). Lineage (NCBI taxonomy): Eukaryota > Viridiplantae > Streptophyta > Pinopsida > Pinales > Pinaceae > Picea > Picea engelmannii. The sequence continues at coordinate 2,010,429 of ML780389.1, forward strand.
TGTTTTACCCTGTGGTCTTTAAATACTTGATATTTTTTTGTAACCATCATCATCAAAGTTGGGAGAAGAAATACTTTGGACTTATGAAGATACAAACTGGGATGAAAGTTGATGTTTTGTAACAGCTTTAGCTTTCAATATATCAGACTTTTATTTCAAGTTTTCTTCATATCAGATTGCAATCAATTATCGACTACTTTAGCTATCGTAATTCATTGCAGGATGATGTGATTTGGTTCATGTGTCATCCATATCTGATTTCTCTTATTTTAATGTACAACAATTATCTTGCTTCAATTTAATGAATTAAAGGTTTATCTTCTTCGTTAAATGAATCATTTTATACAAATCTTTGCACATAGATTTATCTAAATGTGATGATTTGTAAATTATAAGATTGTTGTAATTTTTATGTCTTGTTTGTCCTGTCATTTATATTGGAAGAGCACAACTGCTTCATGTTACGAGAAGCTTTTGGAGAATCTAGTGCGGGTTTACTCCCACCGAACAGCTAAACCAACTATTGTACACAGGACAAACCTGAAGCGTTACTTCAGGTCCGTTTACTATTTGTTATTTAATAGTTAATTTATTAGTGTTATTTAAGTAGTTTAGATAGATAGATATAGTTCATATTTATAGTTAGATTTATTATTTTAGTTGCTTAGATTAGATAACTTTATTTAATTTCTTTCTCATAAAATTATAAAAAAATTAAAAAAAACAATAGTTTTGCTGTCTCAGGACAGTTTACGAATGATTTTTGCAGGTTTTTCATTTAAATCTGTAATCCGTAAATATTGTATATTTGTAATTGGATCTTATTATGTTGATAATTGAATATTTAATTTTATAGAATTATTGTTGTATAGTTTAGGTAATAGACTGTATATATGTACTTCAGATTTGTTTATTAGTTTGCTTTAATTATTGTTTTCATTTAGATTAGTTCCTTTAGTTAGTTTTCTTTTGTTTTCCTAGGACTTAGATCAGCCAACGAAGCCGCTAAACCCGTTAGGTTGGATCATCCCAAATGGCTTGGGTTATTTAGACAACCCCGGACCGGATCCACTCTTCCAGTTGGCGAGCGTTCAATTTCGCCCGCCAACAAAGACATGGTTTTAAGTTTAGCCTATGCAAAATATATATTTAAACCTAAATATCAAGCCATTGATTTTTCAAAAAGTATGCAAAGGAGTCAACTGATTGAAAAATTTGACAAATTATTGAAGAACATATAGAGATATTTTACTTGTGAAGGGAGATTTAACACATTATACTAATACAATATAAGGTTGTTACTACATTTTACTGGTAAGGTTGAGATGAATATTCCCTATTACTTGTTGAGGAGCGTGGGTAAAATGTCAAACAAGATACAAGACAAATCCAAGGATTTGGATTCTATCCTTTTCCACTCTAGACTAATCAGAATGCTGGTCTTTGAGGAATTGGGTAAGAAAGAGATTTCGCGGAAGCATTTTTTTGTTAGTTCTCATTTCAAGTTGGATCTAACATCAACTCCTCAATCACAGAAGGAAAGTCCTTTGTCACCCACCAGTACTTCTAAAGTAGAGACCAGTAGGAATAGAAAGAGAAGAGCCCCTATTCAAGTTTTAGAGATCAACAAGCAGGTCACAGAAGCTGAGGAGGAAGTTTGTCCTTCTCCACGTAGATATTTTTCACCACCTCCTCCACCAGGGTTAGAAGAGATTCCTTCTTCTACCAAAGCTACATCCAAGAGAGGGAAGAAGCTTCTCTTTCCCTCTTCTCCTCTAGCATTCGAAATCAAGGGTAAAAGACCTTTCACAAGGTCATCAATTCCTAAGGAGGTTTTCAAAGAGTAGTCCTTACCAGAAACCCCTTTTCAAAAAGAGAAAGGAAAAAACATTGAAGAGCCTGAGGAGAAATCAGAAACCCTTATTCAGAGGAAGAAGGGTAAAGGTAGTTTTCAGCCTATTGAAGGGAAACAAGAAACCCCTATACAAAAGGGTAAGGCTAAAGGTACTAAAAGACCTTTGGAGAGGAAAGAAGAAACCTCTAAGAAAGACATTGAGAAGCATGTTGAAAGAAAAGATGAAACCCCTGTGCAGAAAAAGAAGAATAAAATTAAAGCCATCAAGGAACCTCATGAGGTAGACAAGAAAATTCCCATGAAGGAGGAAGAGGAGTCTGAGAAAAAGCCTAGTGAGACTGTGCATGCCACTGTTCCTCCTAATAGTCAGACTTACAAAATACTTATCAAGAGACATAGAGATGCAAGAAAATAAATAGCTCATCTTAAAGAAGAAGATAAGGTCCACTTGGCTCAGATGAAGGAGCTTATGGATGGATACAGTTACACCCTTGAATTGGCAAGGTTTTCAGCAAGAAGAGTCCAACCCCTTCATAGACAACTAAAGAATATTTACAGATAGAACAGAGGCTTTTAGTCTCAGAACAGGAAGCTAAAGGCAGAGCTAAAGCACTTTCAAGATGAGGTAGCCCAAAGAAATTTGCAGGTGTTGGTTGAAGCTACCATTGAGCATGACAAAATAGCAACTATGGAGAGAAAAACTACACTAAAGAATCCTATCAATGCTAAGAAGAAGAATTCTGCTATGTCAATTGAAGATCCTCTTTCTACTAGAAAGAGTGTGAGGTTAAGTGTCAAAATGACAAAATAGCTAGTAAAGGTGAGCCCCATTTTTTAGGATGGTTCCTTTTTGGGAGGGTTAACTAAATCAAAATATTTCCTCTATCATCTAGATAGGCTTTTAAGCGTTAAATATCAGATTTTTGGGTTTTTGATAAGTGCTATCTTCCTCAGTGGTAAAGAGAACTACCTATTGTATGGTCAAGACACCTAATTAAAATGATTTTGTCATCATGGAAGACAACCAATTGTTCTGCACATGTTCAAGATGGAAGACGTTGTGTTTTGGAAATGCTACCTAAGATTGCACACAGGCGCAACATAAGTGGCGCTACCTACAAGAGCTACCTAATATTTGGCAGAGAACAAAATTTCCATATAGGCAAAACATAGCAGCACTACCTAACTGTGCTACACAATATTGCACATAGAGAAGAGTCTGTACATATATGCAGTATAGAGGCGCTACCGAATATTTTACAGAGGGAAAAAGTTTGCATGCATATGTAGCATAGTGGCACTACCTACAGGCACTACCTTTTCTCCTTGTAGTGCGCTACCCAGATTTTCTACCCAAGGAAGCTGCCCACAAACACCAGGGATCTAGGAGGACCAAGCGAACAACTTTTGGATTAATTGATGATGGAGAAGGATGGAGAAACAATAGTTGGCATCATGAAGACAACCACATGCTTTGAAAGACACATGGAAAACAAGGAGCTGCACAAAAAAAGGGAATTAATTCAGTTTGAAGTTCAGTTGGATTACTCACCAACATTTTTCCTGTTTTATAGCATAGGTGGTTAGATAAGTTGTTAGAGAAAATAAATGTTTAGAGTTTTTCAAGGGAAGGAGGCCAACTCGTATCTCCAATTGTTGTCTCCCTTTTTGTTATAAATAGATATATCAATTGCTTGAGTAGGTTCAGATGGTTGAGCAAGGCTCCCTTATACGGTAATATTTTGATGAAGTAACTGTGATCTAATGATGTAATTGACTTAAGACTTTTTGACTAATAGAAATCATCTTCTCTTTCATCTTATTTTCTTCTGATGCTAAATGTTCATGCTTTGAATGATTCACATGAATGATTGTGGTTATGTTATGATGGATGTTTGATCATTATGTTATCATGATGTTTATTTAGCTTCCTTAGTTTCTCAGTTCAAGAAGATCTTGTTATAAGAAAATTTCCTCCTTAGGCTTTTGTGGACCTGATGTTTACATCAGCCCCTACACTTCTCTCGTTCAAGTCTTCCCTCTATTCATACTTACTCCCAAACTACTGATTGAAGTTAGCCAAGACCTTAATTGCTGGTACATGCTAGCCTTCTTGTCTGAGTTAGAACATTATCATTTGAGTCCTTTTCCATTTGACCCTTTAAACACCCTTACATTCACTTATAACTTGATGGGTATTGGGCTTTCCTTCCATGCAATCTGAAGGTGACTCCTAGTGATAACATTATTGGCATCGTTGTCGGGGAACGATTTGAAGACTTTTCCCTGGGATTAAAATGACATAGTATTCTAGTTCTAAAGGTGCATTAGAACTCAATATTTTGAAGATTGCAAGTTGCACCTGGAAAATCCATTGTTTCAACTCTGGCACCTAAAGGCATACATACGAGATCAAATCCACAACTACCTATGGTTCCACCTAAGGCTGACCCAAAGAAGATAATCAAGAAGGAAAAAGATTCTCAAAAAAAAAAAAATTGTTACTGCTACAAGTGCTTCTGGCCAGTTGCCTGATTCCACTCTTGATACTCCAGTTATTTTATCAAGTAAGCTTCCTTTATCTTCTGCTGAAGTATCTAAAAAACTCGATTTTGAAGAGTTTCCTGTTGAATACTCTTCCTTTGAAACTAAATTGAAATAAGAAAACATTGATATATTCTCTTCCCCTGATATTGAGAAGTGTTTCGGTCTTGATAGTTTTAAATTTTTCCCTACTTTAGGTTTTGCTACACCTCTTTATGTTAAAAATTTTGTTGCCAAAGAAGTGGGAACTTCATCTCCCTCTCATACCTTACCATCTTCTTCCATGACTCAACCTTCTATTGTGAAAACTGAAACCTCCCCTTTATCCATTCCTTCTTCTCCAACTATGTACACAGTCAAGTCTCCTTCTTCTTATTTTTCACCAGGAATCCAAAATCAAATGGCAGTTGTTAACCCCCTTGCAAATAGGACGGATGCCATATTGGCTGCAATATATGCTCCTCTAGTCTTACATCAGCCAATGAATGCTCTCCCTCCTAGAGATTATTTGAAATACATGCCTAAGTTCACAGGAGAAGAAGATGTAACAATTGAGGAACATCTTGTTGCTTTCTACAGCTATGCAGATAACCAAAATATTGAAAATGAAGATGTTTGGATGAGGGTTTTCATCCAAATCATTTTTGGTGAGGCTAGGAAGTGGTTTAGGGGTCTGGCCCCTCTATCCATTACTAGTATTGAGGAATTGGATGAATCCTTCTTGAGGCATTGGGGTGACAAAAAGGATTTTTTGTACTACATCACCGAATTTGGATCTTTGAAAAGGAAAGAAGGAGAGTCTGTCTTTGAATTTTCTAAAAGATTTAACAAAATATACAAGAAGATCCCTGATGAGATAAAAAAAATCACTTATGCATGTGCATTTGGTTCCGAATTCTTCCTCCTTTTGAGAGAAAGAAGGTCACCTTCCTTGGTTAATATGCAGTATGTTTCCTTAGAGGTAGAATCCAACATAGTGGCATGAGATAAGCTCAGGGGGAAATCTGATAGGAATAGGAGAAAAAATAGTGTTGAAGCTTCAACTTCTAATTCCCTTGTTGTTCATTCTCAAGTATATGAGCTGACCAAATTAGTAAAATCTCTTTCCACTGAAATTGATAAATTAAAATCAGAAAGGAAACAAACATATAGAAATGATCAAAACAATGATAACAGAGGTAACTACAGGAGACCAAATAATGCTCCCCAAATCTTTCCTAGAGATCCTAGAAATAGAGAGAGAGGGATGATCAGAGGGTACAAGCTCCTTTGAAAAATAATTTAGTGGTTGATGAAGAGGAAGAGGAGGTCGAAGCTGATCCTGAGATTCACTGCTTAGGAGATACATCCCCATCCCCACACTTGACTCAATCCTCTTATGAAAAATATTTAATGGATATTCAAATTAATGATTTAAGCAAGGGAGAGAAAGAAAAGGAAAATGATAATAGATATAATCCGAGATCTAAGAAGAATGAAGAAAAAAATTATGCCCCTAATCAGCCTGTTCAAAAAGAAGATTCTGCCAAGGCTATGACAGTGAGCAGCAAGGAAAAGAACTCTCAAAACCCACAAGTTCTGATCAGAAACCCTCCTCCTGAAACCAAAGAGATTTTGAAGCCTTCCCCTTCCTTCAATTTTGAGAATGAGATCCAAAAAATAAAGATCCCTGCACCTTTTTTGGAATTGATAAAAATGAGGATTTTAAAATATATTTATCCAAAATGTTACAGCCAGAATCATCTCCAAATGCCACTGACTCAATAAATCTGCAAGATGAAAAACCAGCAGTGGTTTTAGGTCCTTTGATAGAAGACAAAGATGACTCATCTCCACCTTACTACACCTCACTGAATATACATGATAAGGTGCTACAAAATTGTCGCATGGATTCAGGGGCATCCCACAATCTTATGCCAAAATATGTTATGGATGAACTTGGGTTGGAAGTCACAAAGACCTATCATGACTTATATTCTTTTGCCTCCAGAAAAGTCAAGTGTCTTGGAATCATTAAGGATATGGCGGTGACCTTATTTCAACTGCCCATGAAGAGTATACTTATGGATATTGTAATTGTTGATGCCCCCCCCAAGTTTGGCATTCTCTTGTCAAGATCCTGGATAAAAAGACTTGGGGGAACTTTGTAGATGGATCTCTCATATGATACTATTCCTGTTTTTGGGGGAGAGCATAGAAGAATTTATAGGGAAGCTCAATTGTCTTACATCATTAGTGATGATCCAAACCCCACAAATCACCCTGTTTTTTCTTTTGATACAGATCTAAGATCTAGTATTTTGCAGCTCACTGATGCTCCTGAAGCCCCTTTAGAAATCATAAGAAAGTCCATCAAATTTTCTGAAGAGTCTCTTCTAACCACTTATGTCTGGAAGATGTTCTTTGATGGAGCCTCTTCCAAGGAAGGTGTTGGTGTTGGGGTGATCTTTGTCTCACCGACTCAAGAAACTATATCTTTGTCGTATAAACTAGAATTTGAGACTACTAATAATGTGGCAGAGTATGAGGCTCTTGTATTGGGTTTAAGGGAAGCTAAATACATGGGGATAGAAGACCTATCAGTATTTGGGGATGTTGAATTGATAGTACACCATATTAAAAATCTTTATCAAACAAATCATCCTAGACTTAGATATTACAGAAATGAAGTGTGGGATTTGGTGGACAGTTTTTTCTCTCCTTTTAATATATCATTCATTCTTAGAGAAGAGAATACCAAGGTTGATTCTTTGGTTGTATCAACAAGCAACTTCAGAATTCCTATATGATGTAGAAGTCAAATGCAGGCCTTATATACCAGACAATGTAGAATATTGGAAGGTGTTCGAAGATGATTTAGAACTTAAAAATTTTCTTGAGACTGTTGATGAATTTTCTGCATTACACATTGATTAGGATCATGATTTAGAAGTCACTCCTCATGCTGATGTTTTCCTCAATAAAATTGCTAATCATCATATTGTGCAGTTGCCTAGTAATCATATACCAAAGGGACTGGTTCCTTTGGAAAGATTATTTGATGGGAACGATGTGAAATTGAAAGGGAAGGTATCCATTGATGATGTAGATATAATTGAGTGTAATGTGGGCACTAAAAATGATACAAAGTACGTCAAACTGTCAAGAAGCCTATCAGAAGAGAAGAGGGAAGAATATACTAAGTTGTTGAAATAATTTGTTGATATATTAACTTGGACTTATGAATATCTCAGAACTTATGACACAAGCATAATAGAGCACAAGATCCCATTAAAATAAAATGCCAAACCCTTTAGGAAAAAGTTGAGGCAAATCAATCCTATGTTGCTGCATGTCATGGAAAAATAAGTTAAGAAGCTTTTAGATGAAAACATTATCATTCCTTTGAGGTATTCCGAATGGGTAGACAATTTGGTCCCAGTAAGAAAAAAGAATGTATAAATAAGACTTTGTGTTGATTTCTGAAATTTGAACAGAAACTCAAAGAAGGATAATTATCCTTTACCCAAGATGGAGCACTTATTACAGAAGGTGACAGGAGCAGCCAGGATGTCTATGGTTGATAGATTTTCCAGATACAATCATGTCTCTGTTTTTCTAGAAGACAGGGAGAAGATGACCTTTACCACTCCTTGGGGTACATTTATGTACACCAAGATGTCGTTTGGTTTGATGAACGCAGGGGCAACTTTTCAGCGAGCTATGGATATAGCATTTATTGGAGAAAAGGATAAGTTTTTTTTAATCTATTTATATGACATAACAACATACTCTCAGTCTGATAAAGAACACTGTAATCACTTAAGAAAGGTTTTCTTGAAATGCAGAAAATCTGGCCTCTCTTTGAATTCAGTGATGATTTTAGGGGCTAAATTTCGCTCATGGGCTAATTTTCCATGTTTTTTCCAAAAACGAGATTCGTTATTTTAAAAACTATTCGCCCAAATTCTATAGGATAAAATTATTTTACCTTAAAAATCGCCAAAATTTTATAAAAACTATATAAAATCCTTAGAAATTTGAATATTTTTACAAAAATATCGCCAATCATTTATAGTTGGCATATAAAGGATTAGTAAGATTCGCCAAGGTTTCTACATTTTAAAATAAATTTCCATCCTTAAAATCATCCCTGCTTTGAATCCGAAAAAACCATTTCTTACCATGAAAGAAGGAAAATTATTGGGGCATATCGTGTTAGCTGAAGGGGTAAGGATTGGTTCCAGCAGGGTTGAGGCTATACAAACTTTGTCACTTCCTAGATCTAAAAAAGAGTTACAATCTTTTCTGGGAAAAATCAATTTTTTGAGAAGATTTGTGTCAAATTTTGTTGATTTAGTTAATTATATCACAACCATGCTGAGGAAGGATAGTGAAATCAAATGTATTGTTGAGGCCCGTGATTATTTTGATCAAATAAAGAAAGCCTTGATTGAAGCCCCGGTTCTTGTCAGCCCTGACTACTCCAAGGACTTTCTTATTTTTTCTTTTTCCTCTTTTGATACAGTAGCATCAGTCCTATTGCAGAAGAATGTTGAAGGCTTAGAGCAGCCCATTGCCTTTTTCATTAGGGCATTGAGAGATTCTGAGCTAACGTATGACATCATGTACAAACAAGCCTATTCATTGGTTAAAGCTCTTAAGTCCTTCAAATTTTATGTCCTGCATTCAAGAGTTGTTGCTTATGTCCCATCAACTACTGTAAAAGAAATTCTTATTCAACCTGATATAGATGGAAAAGGAAGAAAGTGGATTGCTAAACTACTTGAATTTGATTTGGATATTAGGCCCACAAAATTGGTTAAAGGCCAAGTTTTAGCCAACCTCTTGGTTGAATCAAATTGTTTAGCATTGGGGGTGAATTTCATTCACTCATGTTCAGAAAATCAGCAGGTTGAGATAACTAATAAAGGTCCTCAAGTCATTTCTATATTGGAAAATTGCAACTGATACAAGGACATTATATTTTTTCTACAAAAATTACAGCCTCCAAGTGGTATGGAAAAGAACAAGGTGAGAGCTTTAAAACTCAAATCAATAAAGTACTACCTTGTTGATCAAATTTTGTATTGGAATGATCCATTAGGAGTGCTTTTGAGATGCCTAGACCCCCAAGAAGCCCAAAATATTATGTTTGATTTTCATGACAGTTTATGTGGGGGGCATCATTATTAGAGAACCATGGCATACAATATCCTCAAGGCTGGGTACTTCTTGCCTAGTTTGTTCACTCATGTTTGTGCTAAGATCAGAGCTTGTGATAAGTGTCAAAAGTTTTCCGGAAAGCAACATCTTAATTCTTTTCCATTGAAGCATGTGGCAGCCTCAGGACCCTTCCAGTAGTGGGGCCTAGATTTTATCAGGGAAATCCATCCCACTTCTAGTGGTCAACATAGATGGATCTTGAATACTACAGATTACTTTACTAAATGGATTGAAGCTATTCCCACAAGGAATGCTTGAATCACACAAAGTGATCATTGGTTTCCTGGAAGACATCATAGCAAGGTTTGGGTGTCATGACAAAATCGTCACTGATAATGCTGCATCATTCAAGGATGAACCATTAATTCAATTCTGTGAACAGTTTGGGATCACTTTGATTCATTCCACCCCTTACTGTTCACAGGGAAACGGGCTTGCAGAATCCTCGAACAAAAGCATTATAAAGATCATTAAAAAGATGTTAGAGGATAACAAAAATGAATGGGATTCGAAACTCAAATTTTCTTTATGGGATAAAAGAGTGACAGTAAAAAGGTCATTGGGACTTTCCCCTTTCCAGCTGGTGTATGGAGTTGAGGCAGTTTTTCCTACTCATCTTTCCTTACCTGTGGAAAAATTCTTCCAAGATTATCAAGGGGAACCTGATCATATGATCAGAAGGATTCATCAACTAGTTGAAGTGTAACAGACTCGGGAGAAGCTTGTAGACAAAGCAGTTGACTATCAATTGAAGATCAAGCAGGCTTTCAAAAAAAAGGTGAACAAAGATGACTTTCAATTGGATGATCTAGTGCTCAAGTGGGATGCACCGAAGCAAGATAAAGGAAAGCACGGTAAATTTGAATCTTTATGGATCGGTCCTTTCAAAATCTATGAGGTATTCTCTAATAACACTTTCAAGTTGCAGAATATGGAGAATGAAGAGGTTTTTGGTGGTCCTATCAATGGGAATTTCATGAAAAAGTACTTTTCTTGAGCCTTGAGTGGCTCTTCATGTCATTGTAAATATCATTCTCTTTTATTTTTTTTTCAATAACTGACCCCATAGCACTAGGATAAGGCACTATATCTACTCATTCTTGGCAGCCCGTAGGGGGCATGCCATCCCCTATGGAGCCAATGTTATCACACTAAATTTCCTTGGGTATTTTAGTTTGTTTTCACTCCTTTTTTAAGCCTTAGATTTTAATTTTTCTTTTAAAGTCTCATCCCTTTAAAACTTGTGTTTGGTAGGACCCCTTAGATGATCAAATTTTTTGAGTCTTAGATCTAGTTTGATCCTCAAATTGATTTTTTATCCTTGAACCATTTTTTAGCTCATGAATTATTTTGGTCCTCTTCATGACTTGTCCCTAGGTTGATCCCTCCCATGACCAAATTGATGTGACACACCTTCCTCCTCACTCATGATCTCGTAGGCATGCCTCATTGTCTTTGCTTACCTATTCAATCATGTTTTGAAGTAGACGTGTTGCCTACTCATCAAGTAGTTCTGTAGCACCTATCATGTTCATCATACTTCCACCTCAAGTCATGATTGCCATGACTGATGCCATGTCCCTTGTTTTTAGTACCAAAAGTCGGTTAAATTTTCCTTCAAAGATCTTTCATTTATGAGCCTTGGTAACCGTTTCTAATTTTGAAAAACTCAATAGTGTTTCATTGCGCAAATTCACAACTTCTGATCAGGCAACAATATGTCAACCAAATCCGATGCTGAGAAATATTCCAGGGCCAAAGTTTTCTCAATTTCATGCTGAAATCACGTCAAATATCTCAACAGGTGTCTACTCCACAGGTATCCTGTATTGCCTCCTCTACATATTAATTTCATATGAAATTTGTGCTCGGGTTTTTGGTTTTTTGAGCTTTCATAGTAGCAAGGGACCCGTGTTTTCATGGTAGCCTTGTCTTTTCCCTTCTTTAGACCTGTAAACTTCCTTGTTCGTATCTATGGCATGATTACTATTGTTTACTTTAACCATTGAAATCACAAGCCTATAAATAGCCTATCCTTTGTGTATGTGTTGCGCTACCCAGAGGTTCTACTCAAACCCTCTATGTTTTCCTTGCTTCCTTTAACCTCAGAGTTTGGAATTTTTACTCAATTGCAGAGGGCTAATTTCAAATTACCCCCTCACTGTCTATACTCTTGAATACCTATATAAGCCTAAGAGTGTAATCCAAAAAGTCAAGCTTTACTTACTAATCAACAGTCTATCTAAAAGGGTCAGCCTTATACATTTGAATCTCTATTCAAAGCCTTCCTGATCATTACCATCCCTTAAGCCTTTCAAAATCCCTCATTATGAGCCATGGAGACTCCTCAATCAAGGAAGACACACAAAGGCGGCAAGGTGGTTAGGACAAAACCAGTTGACATGCATCTTTTTGATACAGAACCCATAGCAAGAGAGGCCTTTCAAAGAGTAGGGTGCCTCTCTTTCTATCAAAACATGCAGAGAGGCCATCCAGAGTAACAAGATAGTTTTCATTGCAGTTTGATGGCAAGAAAACCAAGGTTGGGGATTTGGAGTTTGAGGTGATTGAAGCCTTTATCTCAGCTGCAATAGGGATCCCCATTACAGGTGAAAAGTGGTTCAAATCCATGGTTTTAAGTTCATCTTGTTCAAAAGATCTCTTTAAACCTGAATATCAAGCCAATGATTTTTAAAAAACTATGCCAAGGAGTCAATTGATTGAACAATTTGACAGATTATTGAAGATCATGTAAAGATATTTTACTTGTGAAGGGAGATTTAACACATTATACCAGTACCATATAATGTTGTTGCTACATTTTACTAGAAAGGTTGAGATGAATATTCTCTATTACTTGTTGAGGAGCATGGGTAAAATGTCAAACATGATACAAGCCAAATCCAAGGATCTGGATTCTAGCCTTTTCCACTCTGGACTAATCAGAATGCTAGTCTCTGAGGAATTGGGTAAGAAAGAGATTTTGTGGGAGAATTTTGTTGTTCATGTCATTTCAAGTTGGATCCAACACCAAATCCTCAATCACAGAAGGTAAGTCCTTTGTCACCCACTAATACTTCTAAATCAGGGACCAGTAGGAAGAGAAAGAGCAGAGCCCCTATTCAAGTTTAAGAGATCAGCAAGCAGGTCACAGAAGCTGAGGAGGAAGTTTGTCCTTCTCCACATAGATATTTTTCACCACCTCCTCCACCAGGGTTAGAAGAGATGCCTTCTTCTACCAAAGATACATCCAAGAGAGGGAAGAAGCTTCTCTTTCCCTCTTCTCCTCCAGTAGTTGAAGTCAAGGGTAAAATACCTTTCACAAGGTCATCAATTCCTAAGGAGGTTTTCAAAGAGTAGTCCTTACCAGAAACCCCTATTCAAAAGAAGAAAGGAAAAAACATTGAAAATCCTGTGGAGGAGAAATCATAAACCCTTATTTAGAGGAAGAAGGGTAAAGGTAGTTTTCAACCTACTGAAGGGAAACAAGAAACCCATGTACATAAGGTTAAGGGTAAAGGTACTAAAAGACCTTTGGTGAGTAAAGAATAAATCTCTGAGAAAGACATTGATAAGCATGTTGAAAGAAAAGATGAAACCCCTATGCAAAGAAAGAAGAATAAAAGTAAATCCATCAAGGAACCTGATGAGGTAGATAAGACAATTCCCATGTAGGAGGAAGAGGAGTCTGAGAAAATGCCTAGTGAAACTGTGCATTCCACTGCTCCTCCTGACAGTCAGACTTACAAAAGACTTATCAAGCATCTTAGAGATGCAAGAAAATAAATAGCTCGTCTTAAAGCAGAAGATAAGGTCCACTTGGCTCAGATGAAAGAGATTATGGATGGCTATAGTTACACCCTTGACTTGGCAAGGTTTGCATCAAGAAGAGCCCATCTCCTTCATAGACAGCTAAAGAATCTTTACATACAGAACAAATTCTTTCAATCTCAGAACAGGAAGCTAAAGGCAGAGCTGAAGCACTTTCAAGATGAGGTATCCCAAAGAAATTTACAAGTGTTGGTTGAAGCCTCCATTGAGGATGATAAGCTATAAGCTAAGGAGAGAACAACTACACTGAAGAAGCCTGTCAATCCTAATAAGAATAAGTCTTCTATGTCAATTGAATATCCTCTTTCTACTAAAGTATCAAAATGACAAAATAGTTGGTAAAGGTGAGCCCCATTTTTGAGGATGGTTCCTTTTTGGGAGGTTTAACTAAATTCAAATATTTCCTCTTCCATATAGACAGGCTTCTAAGAATTAACTATTAGAGTTTTAGGTTTTTGCGAAGTGTTAGCTTCCTCAGTGATAAAGGGCACTACCTATTGTATGGTCAAGGCACCTAATTAAAATGATTTTTTCATCATTAAAGACCACCAATTGTTCTGCACATGTTCAAGATGAAAGATGTTGCATTTTGGCAATGCTACCTAAGATTGCACACATGCACAACATAAGTGGCACTACCTAATATTTGGTAGAGAACATAATTTCCATACAGGCACTACCTAACAGCACTACCCAATATTGCACAGAGAGCAGAGTCTATACATATATGCAGTATAGAGGCACTACCTACAGGCGCTACCGAATATTTTATAGAGGGAAAAAAATTGCACGCATATGCAACATAGTGGCACTACCTACATGCACTACCTTTTCTCCTTGTAGCGTGCTACCCAGATTTGCTACCCAAGGAAGCTACCAACAAACACCAAGGATCTAGGAGGACCAAGCTAACAACTTTTGGATTAATTGATGATGGAAAAGGATGGAGAAACAATAGTTGGCATCATGATGACAACCACATGCTTTGAAAGACACATGGAAAACAAGGAGCTTCACAACAAAAGGGAATCAATTCAGTTTGAAGTTCAGTTGGATTAGTGACCAACATTTTTCCTGTTTTATATCATAGGTGGTTAGATAAGTTGTTAGAGAAAATAAATGTTTAGAGTTTTTCAAGGGAAGGAGGCTAGCTCGTATCTCTAGTTGTTGCCTCCCTTTTTGTTATAAATAGATAGATCAATTGCTTGAGTAGGTTCGGATGGTTGAGAAAGGCTCCCTTATACGGTAATATTTTGATGAAGTAACTGTGATCTAGTGATGTACTAGACTTAAGACTTTTTTACTAATAGAAATCAACTTCTCTTTCAACTTATTTTCTTATGATGCTAAATGTTCATGCTTTGAATGATTCGCATGAATGATTGTGGTGATGTTATGATGGATGTTTGATCATTATGTTATCATGATGTTTATTTAGCTTCCTTAGTTTCTCAGTTCAAGAAGATCTTGTGTTAAGAAACTTTCCTCCTTAGGATTTTGTGGACATGATGTTTACAATAGCCTCTACACTTCTCTCATTCAAGTCTTCCCTCTATTCATACTTACTCCCAAACTGCTGATTGAATTTAGCCAAGACCTTAATTACTGGTACATGCTAGCCCTATTGTCTGAGTTAGAACATTATCATTTGAGTCCTTTTCCATTTGACCCTTTAAACACCCTTACATTCACTTATAACTTGATGGGTCCTGGGCTTGCCTTCCATGCAATCTGAAGGTGACTCATAGTGCTAACAGGATGTATGAATTACTTCTTATAGGAAACAACTAAACTTTTTGATTGTACTGCTACATAAACCCCCTAATTTAATACTCTCAATACACTCTACCCCATTTGGGGCATGAAGGTCATAATGTTTTTTATCTTTTTTCTTTTTTTTAGTAGGACCAATGTTCTCAAGATAACTACCACTTGTCTTATTAATTTGGAAATAGGAGGATAACACTGATGTAATGGGTATTTATCAATTTGTTTGTTATATCACTGCCTTCACATCCTTCAACTCCCTAAACTCAACAATTTATAGTTCTTGGAAATTATCAACTTTATGCTCCTCAACTAAAATAGGTGAAACTATATCTTTATGAACCTTTTGGTCCTTCAAACTTCCCAAAATCAACATTGTACCACTAATTTTGTTTTCATCATAATTCCTTAAACGTTTCCCTCCATACCTTCTTAATGAAGGATTTTAGACAATAAACAACTATATGTCCATACAAATGAAAATGAACATAGTGAAAGTTCATTACCATAATCTAGTATATGATTATGAATTAAGTGCCCTGTATTTATCTCCAAACCATCCAGTAAATCATCCTTCATGTCTATTCCCACAAAAAATCTAGCCACAAATTGATAAGTATTATATTTAAAATATAGGTATACCGTAATGACTCTTCCAAGAATTTTCCCTAATGTTTTTAGAAAAAAATATATAGAGAGTTTCAAAGGCAACCCTAAAGCTGTTACTCAAATTAGAACTTTGGAAGCTATTTTTTTACTCGAATCAAAGCAATATGCTTGGACTTCATGGAAAAGAAGGTTTCACCCAATAACCAACCACCCCTAATAATGTTTCTTGCATACACCTCTAATTGAATAAACAATGTAAGCCACACTCATGCCATGATGTACAACATAGGCCCATAAGCTATAATCAATATCCACATTTTCTGCAACCACTAATTCAATCTGTTTTTAGCAATATTCATACCTACAAATTTATTGATCAAAACCTTACTCACATAATCTAGTACTTGGTCCAAACCTATATCCTCATGAACTAACAACCAGATTCTCGATTCCTTTCTTATGATTACCTTCCTCACATTCCTTACTTTCCAAAATTTTTATTTCTCCATCATTTTATCTATTACCTTTTATCCAAATAGAAAGTTGCTAGATCAAGAATACCACAAATAAAATATTCCCCATTTGTTAGATATTGAGTACTCTCTTCTACACTATTATTTGATAATCCAAGAAACAATACATGCCTAACTTCACCTTATATTTCCCTAAACCACTATACATTAATGACATTGTTGGGATCCTACTCATTAATGAATCTCTGACTCTTCTTGACATGGAAACCTAAACCATACTATATACCAAAAAACCCTCCTTCACCAAACCATATAGAAGAATAGAATGAGATAGAACCTAATTATTGGACCTACCTCCTTCAATGCAACGGAAATAAAATCCAATGCCCACATCCTTGTCTAGAGAAATGAAATTCACTTAATTTTCCTTTCCTCCATTTGACTCAATGATCCTAACACCTTCTACCTATTTCCTTGGTGTGACAACATTACCCACTTTTACCTTCAAAAATAAACTTTTGGAAAGCGCACGACTATTAACCCCCTCATGAATAAGAACATCATTCTTTAGAGAGACTATTTCAATATGAGCACAAATGTCAATACCATGGGGTAATCTGAACAATCCACTAGTTTGATTTCTTCAACCATCATTACCTAGGGTTTCCTTAATGACAATGCTTCATTGCAAATCGCAAGTTTAAATTGTTTCTCAATTTTCTTCTAATAAATAATAAACATAATTATTTTCTTAATTTGTATGTATAATATTTAAATATACAAGTAAAAAGTGAGAAAATTCTTAATACAATTATCAAAATCAAAGGAAAATAAGAAAATTTATTTTTAAAATTATTTGATAAGAGAAACAATATGATAAATCAAAGTAATTGAATTCATTTTATAAATCAAATAAATTATAGTTGGTCTATATCCTATCACGACCCTAGATCCTCCCATAATATTTTTCACCTTTGTGTCATTCTAATATGTTTGACACTAGCTTAAAACATTCCTAGATATGATCATCCTAGGTTGATTGCAACTAGTCCAAACCTTCATATAGGACCCAAACCTAAGTTTCTCCAGTTAGCTAGCAACTCTACAACCGACTAAGAAAATATAAGGTCGCGACCAATACCATCTTCTAGAATATCCCAAGTGAGATTCTTCAACACTTAACTATTTACAAAAAACTATAATCAAAACACATAAACATATGGGGCAGTCCTCAAGAAAGGAAACTAAACATTTAGAATGAATATCCCAAGTGAGATTCTTCAACACTTAACTATTTACAAAAAACTATAATCAAAACACATAAACATATGGGGCATTCCTCAAGAAAGGAAACTAAACATTTATTCTAAGATGAAACAACCATTTTTTTAAAAATTAGGTGAGTCTAGCCAACAACCATGACTATATATATATATATATATATATATATATATATATATAAGAAATATTATAAGTGTTGCAAGGGTAGTTATGAAGTAGTGTGGTTGAAAGTTCTAAAGTCAC
>ML780389.1:2028276-2070031 GCA_009831015.1 Picea engelmannii
ATATATATATATATATATATATATATATATATATATATATATATATATATATATATATATATATATATATATATATATATATATATATATATATATATCACTTGGGTGACTTTACAACTTTCAACCACACTACTTCATAATTACCCTTGCAACACTTATAATATTTCTTGTTACAGTTTTAGTTTTATTCAATTGAGAAAGTCTTTAGGTGGTGAACCTATTGTCCACCTAGAATTACCTTTGATCTCTTCACTAGAATAATTTTCCCTACGATAAGGGATCATTTTAAGGATGGAAATTTATTTTAAAATGTAGAAACCTTGTTGAATCTTACTATTCCTGAATATGCAAATTATAAAATCTTTGACAATATTTTTGTAAAAATATTCACATTTCTTAGATTTTTATAGAGTTTATATAAATTTTTGGTAAAATAATTTTATTATGTAGAATCTGGGCAAATTATGTTTACAAAGAAAAAATTGGTAATTGTTTTTTGAGAAAAAAAAACATGGAAAAATAGCCCATGGGTGAAATTAACCTCTAAAAATTTCCCTACCTGCAATGCATTAATTCTAACCTGGTTTCCCAAATCCCTTGAATACTTCCTCCAACACGAGACCATCAAACTTCAAGACATGTTCCAACTCATGTTTCACCCTCGGATTAATTCTACCACATGCACCTTTTATCAGATCTATTCTTAAACCTGTGATCTTCTTTAACAACATCCATGTTGCATGATCACTTGTTCCCTAGACTTCATGATCAATGCTTCAATATTTTCATGTTATTTGATTAAATGAATCAACTCCGTTTGAGCTTTGATTGCCTTAGAAAACCATTACCTCGACATTTATAATGAAAGGGTGGCCAACTGCCTCCCTTGAACTAAGTCATTTCACCTTCCATTTATCCATGTGGATCTATGATACAACTAACTTCCTTAAGTCGCATCATGATTACAATTGTCTTCTTAAGAAGAGGCTGTGTGCTACACTCAATGATCTAGCCATGTACACTTGTAAAATGATCCTAAGTTTGATTCCTTGCACTCTTTAAAAAATGGTCTTATGTGTCTTCTCTAAAACATAGTCGACTTCACTACAAGGAACATTTCTCTACATGGACTATACTCTCACAACATTGATGCCCTAGAAAAATAATATTATGTCAAATTCATATCTTATAAAGTAGATACACCACTTTTTTATATATTGCAACTTGTTAATGCCACTTATATTCTTCCATGGACTTGGAGTTCTTGCAAACCAAAACTATTAAAGTATTCAAGGCATCTGTGAAATCTTGTAAGTTTCCGATAGTCATTCCATGGGTGCAACCATGCTATTTATTGGCGATTTTTACTCCCATACTTTGTTTTCACCTCACTAGCCATACAGGTCCCAACAATATAACCTCTAAACACTTTGAATAAATGTTTTTCTAATATGTGCTCAAACAAGGCATATCAGCATGTGCAGTTCATTGTGACATTCCACCCAGTGAATGTCTCCATAGTCTTCTTACTACATATGAATTCTAACCATGTCACAACATTACCTCTAAATCCACACTCATCTTTCATTGCAAGCATCCTCTCTTACTAACTCTAGACTGGCTTATACCAAAGCCTTGTCACTATGTCATCACAACTCTACTAGTCCAGTGAACCTAAAGAAAACAACCCTTGATGCCACTTGTTCCACTTAAGTTGAGTTCCTTTCCCATGTGACATATCTCGACATGTTCAAGTAGCTACGTTTGTTGAGTTTTGAAGCTATATATGACTTCATCCCTCCTTTCCATCATCCTCGAGAGAGGACTAAGGTAATGTGCCTTAGTTTCCCATGGAAAAACATTTCCTTACATCCTCACCCACTCAATGCTCTTTCCATCCCAACAAGGTCAAGAACAATACCACCCTTCCCCCTAGAAAGTCACACTATCCAACATTGTCGTACACAAACCAAACATTACTTCAATCATCCAACTTATATGTCCATGTATCTATTCGTTGGATCCCCTCAAGTTCTAAATGAGTCAGGTGATCAGTGCAATTGTTACATTGAAATCCTTGAGAATGAACGTATGTCTAAGATTCTAATGTATTTTCCTTCAATTATGTTGTACAACTTTGTTGAACCAAGGTAATGGTCACTATTTTCTCCTCAAATTTTCCTTTCATCGACAATTATGTGTGTCCATGCACATGTAAGACAAAATTAAGGTACTATAATTATGTCATTAATACAAACTATAATATTAAATGTATATTCTAATATAGTTAGTTTAAAGAATAAAATCAACATTGTTAAAATAAGGAAAAACTCTCATGAAATCCATAGTGAAGCAAGGTGTTCAAAAAATCATAAAATAAAATGGGATAAAATAATGACATCTTTCTGATGAAGGTGGAGATTGAAAAATAATTTCTCTTAGAATGTCTCACATATACCCACAATGGATCTCAATTTTAAATATTTGTGAATCACTATCCTCATATAAAGGGTGATTGTGATCATCATCAAACTAAATAATACAATACATTATTAGAACATGGGAGAGGAGGATAATAACATTTACTCTTAACAACCCAAACTATATTATTGATTAACATTGAAAAATAGTTTTGTAACCTTCTTCACAAGTGGATCCTGGATCAACAGTGTGCAACATTATGACAAAATACTGCACGCCACAAACTTCGTCGTTGAACACTCAGGACTTATCGTGTGATGGGAAACTTATTGGATTTACTGTGGGTTGTGATAAAACACTTAATAGAATGATTTATGGATGCATAAATAACACAGTGCTCTGCTTAACACATAAACTCATAAACAGAGTAAGACTCAAAAATACATGTAAGTATGAAAAACGCTCAAAATACTTGATATATATACTAAACTTCGGTAGAGCGTATGAATACGAGGTACAATAACTAAGATGAGCTTCGACTCCAATGACTTCTTTTGCTGACTACACAGACACAAAACTTGTGCTCTCAAAATTATTGGACTCCTCAACTACTGGTGTTTCTCCTTCACGACATTGTTATCTCTATCTCTCTCCATATATATATACTAACTAAAGAATCTGACTTATATGAGATACAGTTGAGACTTCCTATAGAAGTAATACTGAATCAACATTAAAGATGACCATTAATTCGACTGACTCTTCAACTGATTAGTTGGATTCGAGAAAGATAAGATTGGATGCATTAATCTAACTCCCTTACTTTTCGACTGACTAAAATGATCTTGAGTAAACGTGTGACTTTGTATTTTCAGAGTGACAGACAAATTTGCAGACTGATAATTCAACTGACTAAAAAAACTACTAACAAATTTGTTTGACTGAAAAATTGGTAGAGACGTGAAGATCTCACTGACTTGTAATTACTATTTCCAACACTCCCCCTTAATTATAAGTAGTTGGTATTACAAAGAATATTACATCAAAAATTGAATTGACATTTCCTTGTCACTCATCTGTTACTACACAGACTCCTAGAATACTGCACAAATGTTGAAATGCATCTCTTGCTAAAGCTTTTGTGAAAATATGTGTGACTTGTTCTTTTGACCTACAAAATTCTAAACAGATCTCTTTGTTATTCCCCAATTCTCTGATAAAATGATACCTTGTATCAATATGTTTGGTTTTCTTGTGAAACACATGGTTGCTTTCGTTGTTCCTGAGATTTATTCTAAGGCTTAAGGAATAATGTCAGGCGTCAAAGGTTTTAAATGAAATGTTTTTATGAGTGCTTTTTTCTACCTTCATTTTTCTAAGAAATAATCTTAAAATGAAATTAATAATAATACAATACAAAGGTTGTATCTCGTTATCTGAGTCACAATTATAATGTCAAATGATGTAGAAAAATTTACAAAACTATTAAAACAAAGTTAGGTATCAATTACAGATAAGTCTCACCTTGTTTGAAGTAGAACAAAAGTAGAAGATGCACACTTGAACAGGATATAAAAATGCAGTAATTAACACAGATCACATGTCTTGTTTTACTCATAGTAATAATAGAGGAAAATTTGTTTACTGAATGAACTCCCAGTATAATATGATCACAGTATATGTTGTACTAAATTTCAATCAATCACTCGTCAAGAATTACAAAAATAAATTCATAGAAATAAAAACACAGAGGGAACACATAACTCAAATTGAATGAAACTTAGAATCTCTGTTTACACTTGTATTAATACTAAAAAAGAGTTTCTCTTTTAAATTCGGCAAGAAGAAGCCTTGAATAGATCTAAAATCTATCTATTTATACAAAATTTGTCACAATTGAAAACCGTTGGACTTCCCACAATGTATGACTAAAAATATAATACATCCAAATAAAATAACAGTATTCAAATATTGTTGAGTCTTGTTGGTGCTTCCTCTGTCTCTTTGTCTTCTTGTAGATGTACTCACTTGCCTTTGATCTTTGAGCTAGGTACACATGTCCATTAAGGCCATCGCAATCATTCGGCTTACTGTCTTGGCCATCTGATCTCATTTCCATCTATCCCTTCGGGTGTGTTCAGTTGGGCAAGGAATTTTAGTTGAAGTCATGGGGGGATAATTAGATGAATAACTCAGTGTTGGCTCGTTAAGGGAGTGATAATGGTTACAGGGAACAATAGTTGTTCACGAAAAGAATTATAGAGGGAACACGTTTCCAATGAGGAGGTGGGGTGAGTGGATGCAAGAATGCAGGTTGTAGGGATAGAAGGGGTAGGTGACTGTTGGAGGGAGAAAGGTAGAGTGGGTGGAGAAGGTGGACGTTGTGCATTCTTTCTCATGTTCTCCCAACTACACTTGATTTTCCCTGTTCAATGCATTGGGTGCAACTATCCATTAATGTTACCATGAATCTTGAATTTTCAATCCTTTCATTTAGTTCCAAAGAAATAATCTTATTTTATATTTGTGGCAGCTTCTCCTGGATATTGTTCACCTCTTGGGCTATGACCTGAAACTGTGAACTTGGATTGACCAACCATTCATTGATTTTAAGCAAATCAATATGGCTCATCTCTTGGATGGCCGCCTGAGTGTTTTCCTTGTTCTTTATGGATCTTTTTTGGTTCATTTCTATCTCAATCTACCCCAAGGCCTATGAGATATTATTCCCTTCAAACTCAGTCAAATTTTTATTTAATGAAGACAATGCCTCTAGACAAGCCTCTTTTACATATCTAGCAAGTTTCTTTCCTTCTTCTATATTTGTTTCCCAGGATTTTAGGGACATTTTGCCTCTTACTTGTTCATAATGAGAGAGAAGGGTAAGACCAGTGGTATTAGCTCTCTGCATCCATATGAGAACTTCTTGAAACTTAGACTAGGCTGAGCAGACCTATTTTTCCTTGACATAAATATATTTTAGGGAAAGGTCTACTCCCTGATAGCATTTCTGGATAGCTTATACTTTTAGATAGTGTTCTTGCTGGGAAACTTTCAGCCTCTCATTGACTTCTGATGCTTGTGTTTTGAAGGATGAAATGTCTATCGTTGTGTTCTTTGTTAGGCTTAGCCTGGCTTGCAACTACTCAGTCAAGTTGTCCCACTAAGTGATAATTCATTTGATTGTCTGTGAACTATGGTAGAGAAACTCAAGGTTATTATGTAACTGCTTAATTTGATATTGATGACTAGCTCTAATTTGCTCAAAGTCCTATTTCATCCTGCTTCTCACAACCTACTCTGTACTATATATCTCATTTTCAATTGTTCTACCAAGAGTCATTTTTGTCGCAGTTTTTCGCTTAAATTGTCCATTGACCATTGGTTGGCAGTGGCAAAATCCCCTAACGAGCCTGCAACTTCTTTTGCAAAGTATGGACAATCATGGTCTTTCCTATCATACACAAATATTTTCCTTTTAGTGATAAATCCATCCTTTTGGTGAGATTCTCTCTTCATGATATCTTTTCTTTTCTTGCTAAAAAATAAATATGAGGGAGGCATCTCTTCAAGAAAGAAAGGAGTAAGATCACCTACAAAAGTAAGTTCGAAACTAGGTTTTCCAAAGTTGGTTTGTAGAGGGGTTAATTATTTGATACAAGAACTAATTTCGATGGAAGGTGCTTGTCCTGTCATATTCGGGGTGCCAGCAAGAGTAGTTGGTGTTGAATGAGGGACAACTTGTCCCGGATTCATGAAGGCTTTGAACTGGGCTAATACTTGTGGATCATTCAGTCCTGACATTGATGCTCTTATTTCGTGAAATAACACTTCAGATCCCTTTGGGACTTTTTCAGCTTTGTGTTTATCAAAGCAACTTGGCTCAGATCCTGTAAGCCTAGTTTCATGTGAACGAAGCGTGAATATTGAATCTCCCTGCAATATTTTTGGTAAACTATTTCGTCTGTGTTTTTGAAAATTGAGGAAACCATCTTGTTGGTTAGGGGGCAGAGTCTGGAATCTGCTTCGAACTTCCTCATAAGATATAACTCCCATGAACATTTCAGCATAAGGATAATTCTCATGGATGTGTCGCTTCATGTTAAACTGAGCCAAATGATTTTCCACTATGTTATGTGGATCATGCTTCTTGAATTCGATGTCAATTAATTTGATATCCTCTAGGGCTGGGGCTTCAACTTTAGAGTGACCAGAATCTAATAATGTAAACATGCCAAATTGAATTTGGAAAGTTGGCCAGACCTTTTTCCGAGTTGCTTTCAACTCTTTGTTGATACCCCCTGCTACTATTTGGTATTCCACTTTGTTGACGATTAAATCACAATGAAGTTTTTCCCGCAAAGTGTTGTTGAATCCTATTATTATAAAAGATAAATAATACTAGTAGGTGGGACCCCCTTGTAGATTGGAGATAATATATGGCTCTTATTTGATGTTTGTGCCACTGTTCAACACTGCTTACATGGTTGATGAGATCTTATTGGTGATGGAATGGGCTTATTATGTGTTGGTTCTATGTGCAACAAGTGAATGTTTGGTAAGGCATGTTATGTTTTGTTATAATGTCTAATCACATGTTACGATTGCCTATGTTATCCATTCTACTATTGCTATCTATTCCTGGACTCATTACTTTGACACCTGGACAATAGACATGTTAGTAATGATACTAAAGAGCAGTTGGAAAAAGGAAAAAGAAATATAAACAAATTCAAAGGGAAGGAATTAAACTATGTTATATACTTCTCTACATGCATTTTAAATGGTCATTGTTAGACCTAGCAATAAGCTAATAGTTATGCAATTTTATTGAGTTATATGAACTGGTTATTTATGTTATGGTATAAGTTTGATATGGGTCATGCTATTGGTTTTATTGGGTGATGGTTTCTATACATGATTTAATTAATTGAGTTAGTGAGAAGATTGTTGGCATGTACTAAGGAATTAATGGATTGGGGATGGAGGCGACGTGCATTTACTGCACGTCACCCTTACTCCTTCCACTGGCCACCACCCTAGTCAGGATATTGTTCAAATTTGTTTGTTGTGATTATGCTCCGACTTTCAAGCAAAGGGAGAGTCGCTCAACAAAATCGCGTTTTAAGGTGATTTTGATTACATGTACGTCCTTTTTTTTCCATCCTTGAGTCTGCTCTGGTTACGAAATAGATATTAACATGGATGTATGGGTTTGTGCTTTTCTTAAGTATGGAAACTGTGTTAAATTGTTATTTTTGGCATGAATCATTGGTGGCTTTCACTACAATAATGTTTGGAGTCACAATGTTATTGGTCGTCCTGAGTGTTAGAAGCCATAGAGGCTCTCTGTCATCCTTAATCATTTTAGTTGGAGCCTTTCATTGGTCTAGAATGGATGGTTGTCTTCATGCATTCATATCTCATACCCAGTCTTGGATTTTATGGGATTTAATGGGTTTGAAATGCCTTGCGTCACTGCTCATTATTCACTATGGGAATTGGGTTGTTCTTTCTACTATTGGTTGTGCAATGGGTTATTTTGCTTCTTCTCGGCTCTGCTTCATCTCAACATTGTTAGTTGGTTGTATGGGAGAACCACGAGGGTTATACCCTGGGTGGGCTAAGTATCATTACAAGGGCCAAATGGAGCCTTGCTCCTTTGTTCATAGCTTCTCCTATCACATGATTTTTCACCCTGCCCACAAAGTGAATTGTGGTATTTCTTGTGTGTGCACCATTGGTCTCTGAGCTTTTCACGATCAAGAAGAGTCGAGTCTAGCCTCTCTATGTTGGTCCACAAATCAAACCCTTTATTCCTCAAGTCCGAGTGTTGATAGAGGAGCCGTTATGGCCTATCGGGTGTACTCGTTCTAGTTATGGATTGGTGGTGTATTGTCGACATAGTGGATTACTGGCTCACCTCATTGATTATGTGACAGTGGTGTTGGTTTTGGTATTTAGTCACTGCAATTGTTATTATAATTGGATGGATAAGCCCAACATGGTTAATTGGATGAGTTGTTAAACCAAATACACAATTGTTATCCTTGTGTTTATTGAATTGATAACCCAACACTATTTTTAATTGATTAATTTGCGATGTTGCTTCATGCGTGATACATGGGTATGTGTGGTGTTCCTACAACATGTTAGGTCGGGTTGTTGATTATTATGACTGATTGTTTTAATTTCCATGGGAGTATTGCAATAGTGGTGTTTATGGTATGGCCATCCACTATGTATGCTATGAATATTTTTGGTTGTGCCCCTAGAGATAATCATAGATTTTTTAAACATGCCTTTGTTGCAATTTGATTATCTGTGTTATGAGATTGGGTATGTTGTTGTTTCCTCGTTGTGTTGGATAGACAAGCATTTTGAATGTTTAGAGTCAAAGAAAATTGGACCTATACAGTCACATAAATACACTTACATTTTGTCGAATGGTTGTGTATTTCACAACATAGTGTGAGTTGAAGTGGTGATTTGTTATCTGTGTGTTTAAATGACAAGTCAGGATCTTTGCAAGTTTTTAAATATCGATCATTGTGTTGACTGTCCACTATGTATGTTTAATGAATATCATGCATTTCAATAATGATAAGCATGGGTGCTGTGACAGTATAGCCTCCTTGAAATTTAATTATTAAATGAATTAAAAGACAGAATCGAGTACGACTTTTATGTCTGTATTTGATGTTTGAAATAATTCGTGAGCAGTGGTTGATTTTGATGCTGAACAGAGTGAAAATAAGTGATTGTTTATGCATTTGGGAATTTTTTGGAAATATTAAATGGACAAATGAGAGGAACAAATCTCCCCTACAGATTGTTGTGGAATGCATGCTATCTTGTTTGGTGACACTGTGTTAAATATTTTATTACAAACAGGGAGCAAGTTAACACACAAGATTGCTTGAACTGTACACAGTAATTGTTTAGGGTCTCAATGGTCATTTGGTTGGTATGTTTCCTTTTACATAATGGTTTTATGGATCAGTTAATTAATTTTATGAATATTAATCGCTCTCTTTCCCTAACATTATTTCACTTTCCACTAATAAAAACCCCCTCGCCCTCCCACATTCATTTTTCACTCCATGTTCTAAAATTTAATTACAATCAAGAAGAAATATGTGTTGAAGAAGTTTAGATTCACATTTCCTCGATTGGATTACAATGATGTTTTATTTGGTTTGCATTAGTTGATTGATTGTGATCTTTGACCAGTAACCGTGGTTCTTTTCCCCCACTTTATCATTTTTCACTACATAAAATCGCCTCACATATCTGAGGACCTTTTGTTCATCCCCTGCTCATTGACAATAGTTAAAAAATTTATATGGATTGGATTGCATGAGCCTGATATGTTGCTGAGCCAAAATCTATTTCATAATTTTAAAGAGTTATCATGTATGGTTGTTTAAAGGACTATTTGCTAATCAATCATGCATGCAGGAATGAGTTTTTTCAGCCAAGGTAGCCATTCCAGAGTCAATTGAGGGAGAGGTAATTGGAACAAAGGCCCAATAAGGCCAAGGTTCTACATTCACTTTGATGCTGACTCGCAAGAGCTAGGCCAGTTGTTTCAAGCTGAATGTTTCAATTGGATTGGGAAAGGAATGGTCCAACCTAGGCCTGAAAGGCCTCCTTTCCAAGATCCACAAGCCCCTGGTATTCTTGTTCCCCCTCATGTCTCATTGCAACCTGAGGTTCCCAAAAACGATGAATGGAAAAAGATTGTCCACCCGACAGTCTCCCAACATCATGGCTGGCCCAATTTGTCCTTTCCTTCTCCCCCACCTATTAACGAAATTGCCCAAGCTGCACCTATCCACTCACTAGTTCAGTCTTCTCATGCTAGAAAAAGGTTGAAAACCAAGGCCCACCATGCCTTTGAAAGAGGGAAAGCCATTGCTACCCCTTCCTCACCCTCCAATGGCTTTGACAAATCTGTGTCTTCTTGGATGCATTTGATGCAAGATTGTTCTGATGTGATCAATGATATTAGGCCTAAAGGCTCAACGCACCCAAAGCCAAATTCAAGAAAATTGATGGGTGACAACAACAATCAAGGAAAAATTGCATCTCAAAGTGGGACATATGGATTTTGATTTTTAATTTTATCTATTGTTGATGACAGTTGACTTCAAAAGTTTTTGGACAACATGTTTTATTTTTTGGATATATGAGTAATGCATTTTTGAAAACAATGTCAATTATAAATGAGATAAATTGTCAAATGTGCATGTGATAATGAGAGTCACAAGGAGAGATGTTCTTGTTTAATTGACTAGTTATGTTATAATTGTTAAGAGTTAAATGGGAGTCACAAGGGGTCCCACATACTAGCTATTATTTATTTATAATACTTATTATGATTATTACTTTTCCCCTTAACTAAAAAGTTGGTTGAATCTTTAGCTAACTTAACTAATGAGGTGGTTCAACTACCTCAACCAATTATGATTTGCTTAAAGGCAAAAGGAAAGGGAGGAACAAAAGGAGGATAGAAGAAGAAGCATACTAAGGTTTTCTCTTTGAGTTTATGTTGAGATAGTTCAGTTTTCATTCATTCCTTAATTTATCAAAAGCCTAATTCTCTTTTATGATAGCAAGGTTTTATTGTAGACAACAACATTCAGGGCTGAATTACATCATTCAGACACTTGTTTTTCAGAGGTGTTGATCTATCTTTGATAGTTTGTGTAGACTTGTCTGTTTGTGAATTAGTTTCATGACTGACAAAGGATATTGTGCAGAGTCAAGTGGGCATCAATTTGTGGCAAGTTGATCCAGCTTTTAGAGTTCAGTTTTGATTTTCTGTTAGAGGTCCTTTTGTATGTTCCATCGAGGATGTCTAAGTTTGACTTTGGTCTAAAATTTCTGTATCCGATTTTGTAAAGAAAATTACTCTTTGGTGAATTGGAATGAAATAAAGGATTTCTTTATGTCTCATCTATCTTGATTATCATATTGGTGTCATACTTTTGTCTTTACACTTGTTTTCAACAACTATTATATTCAGAAAATCATATTAAAATGAATCTTCCAGCAAGATTTTAATTGTGAAAAGTCTATCCTAAGCACTTGTAATGGATACTTGTGAGTTAGTATTTTATTTTTGATGGCTATAAACCTAGAGTGACATTCTTGTCTATTTTTCTTTAGCCAAGCAAAATCTAAAAATGATTGAGTAAGATCATTTCATATCTTTTCCTCAACATTTATTTGGTGACCATACTCGGGAGATCTTCAATATCTCTCTGGTTAATTTTTATACTCGATTTTCATCGATACATATTTTTTCTGATATTGATTCTTTGACTGTTTTATTTCTTAATGATTGTTCCTATTGCAAGGAAACCCAATATCGAGCCCGGTCTCCAGGACCAAAACAACATTTCTTTGAACCTATTTAACACCATTTTGGACACTGACAATACCTGTGCTGAGCTTAACCACCCTTGGATAGCAATTGAACAAGATATTAGTGCACAAGAACATTGGGAAGCTAGACGTAGATAGCCTAGAAATCAAGAATATCTTTCTTGTTTCTTCAGTTTTGGCATTTCTTTCATGTCCTTAGACTCTCATGCTTCTAGAAGAAGAAGAGGATTATCACCAAAAATCAATCCTATTGTTAAAATAGGATGAAGGAATGTTGTGTTATCTGCCCAACAAAGTGCTCTAAGGAGAACCTTGTCTAATTCATCCAGTTCGTTTTTCTTTCCCTCATCTATCATCCACAAGATGGCATCTAGTGCTGGTTCTGGTGGCACTGGAATTTATTCACCCTCTCAGTTTTCATCTTCATCAGTGATTGGTAGCTTATATAGAAACCATATCCCTGTCCAATATACCACAAATCCCACCAAAGTCATTAAAAAGTATGGGATTTTTTAGTTTGAATAAGACACCACAGCTGCACCATGGCATGTGTCATATCCTCTTAACTTAACACCTGCTACTCATCCACTTCCTAAATTTAAGGAGCATATTCCTATGTTTTTCAGGAAATAACACTGTCACTACAAACAAACACCTGGTTGAATTTTATAATGCTTGTGATAACATAGGAGCCATTGAAAATGATACTTGCATGTGCTTATTCGTCAATTCCTTGGAAGGAAAGGATGTGGCTGATTTCTTTGACCTTCCTCCTAGATTTTGTTTACTTAGGAGGAGTTAATCTATTGGTTCTAATCAACTTATGGGAAATCTAAAATCCCAACTAAGAAGTTAAGGGAATACAATAACATCACCAATAAGGGTGGTGATACCATCAAGTCTTTCAACTTGCATTTTGTAACGTCCCTGTCCATCAACCCCACGGTTGGGCCAATGCTACTACACGGAAAAACACTTTTGGAACACATTATGCATTCTAATGAACTTAAAACTCTTAATTACAGTTAAACACAGAATTACTACTAGCATTTCAGAGTTAATGGAAATAACAATAATTCATATGCACGACAAAATACGTGATAACATTGCAAGAATCACAAGTATGAAATTTAATTAATTACAGAATTACAAAACATAGTGACACTTATCTTTGAAACTGTCATGCACCACCAACTGCGTGTAGACATTCCACGAACCTCCCAGCCTTAGACCACACTGCTCATCACTCTGAGCAGTAGGTCACCCCTGAGCTGGGACTAAGATCCACCGGGTAAGGAATCCTAGGCTAGGTAAGGTTTACAAGAAGAATACACGTAAAAGAAGGAGGATTCTCTCTCATGAACCACTTATGCCCACTGCCCACAGACTCTCCTTCCCCACATGCATGTCCCACCCCAGGAGTATACACCTTCTCTGTCACCTAGACATTCCTTCAGCTGCTAACCTCCCTTGCATTGGGCTTCAGCAATAGACCAAATTGGAAACCTTCGATCTCTGTGGCAGCTACAGGGTTTCTTCCAAGAGCTCTCTCCTTCCTTCACGCACTCTCTCACCTGGAGAGAGTCGCTCACAGGCTTGGTAAAACCTACCTCTTTAACAACAATCACCTCCCTCACCTGGAGAGAGGTTACACACAGGTCATACAACCAGTTTCCTTAATCTTGCTCCCATACAAAGAAGAAAAACAACAAGGCTCAGCAACGAACATACAACAGCAACAAACCACACCCAGCTAAGAACTGTGTGGTTGCCACAGTCAAATAGGACAACAAACACGAGTTTCCCAAACAGATGACAGACAGATGCTTCAACCCAACCAGGCTCAACAATTACGGGACATTCGGTTTTCCCGAGCATCCATACATAACAGACTCACAGTTCTTGGTTTTGGGGATGCATGATAAGAAATCCATGCGAAGGTCGAACACAAACTCGACGGTTTTGATATAGGGTGTACCAGATCCTCCAGAAATCAATAAAGGCCTTTTTGGTTTCAAAGTTGCGTGAGGGTATTCTTACAGAGGTCATACGGGATTCCCGGTTCAGACAGTCGACGGTAGAATGGACGAGGAACCCCCATCATGGCTCAACTCAACAGTTTTAACTCCATGCACTTGGGTTGACACTTGTCACTCATGAAGCTCATTCCTTCCCATTTGGATGTCACTCATCCTTCCAAAGAACTTAGGATAAAACATCACATTTACACAGCTTTGGAATAGTAATAATTTAATATTATTCTCAAGGGTTTAAGCCCCCTCAGCTTAGCCCCTCTTCCAACCTCTCAGCCCCCTCTCCCTTACCCAAGATTTGTGGATGATTAGTCCCCCATCACTCATTCATCATGGTTGGTCCACACACAGAGATGTTTTGTATTAATACTGTGCATAATTACATGTACAAAAAATCAGGATCCTGGCCTTCAACACGTAGGCTCCCTGGCCTAATAACACATAATCCCACTAGCTTATATGACTTGGCTCACCAACCTATAAAACATAATTACAATTCATAATGGAATATTTATACTTCATAGACATGATTTACAATAGGGCTTGGCCTTGGGGACATTACAATCCCCTCCCCTTATTTTTGCACTGTCCTCAGTGCAACTTTACACTACATCTGCAAGATTTTCAAAATTTTCAAAAAGATGCGAGTACTCTGCCCACATAACATCTTCATGCTCCCATGTCGCATCCTCAGGACCGTACCAGGTCCACTGGACCTTTACAATCCCTATAGCTCAATTCTGGAGCTGTTTGTTTTTCCCGTCCAATATGCACACAGGATGCACTTGCAGGACACCTTCTTGTTCCACCTGAATCACATTCCAATTGATAACATGATTAGCATCTGGTATATATTTCTTAAGCAATGAAACATGAAACACATTATGTATATTCATGGATGCAGGTAATGCAAGCATATATGCAACTGGCCCAATCCTTTCCAGGATTTCAAATGGCCCACAAAATCTGGCTGCCAACTTGGTGCAACTTCCCAGCTTCAGGGAACTCCTGTTAGCTTTCAATTTCAGGAAAACATGATCACCCAATTTGATCTCTTTGTGGGTTCTGTTTTTATTAGCATAACTTTTCTGCCTATCTTGGGCAACTTTCAAATTCTGCTTAATTTTTATCATTTGGTCC
Organism: Picea engelmannii; assembly: GCA_009831015.1. Classification (NCBI taxonomy): domain Eukaryota; kingdom Viridiplantae; phylum Streptophyta; class Pinopsida; order Pinales; family Pinaceae; genus Picea; species Picea engelmannii. Next base: position 2,043,264 of record ML780389.1, read on the forward strand.
TCCATCTCCTTGAGCAACTCTGGCCCAACTATTGTTCTATCAGCTGGATTATCCCAACTCACTGGAGTATTGTACTTTCTTCCAAAAAGTGCTTCAAATGGGCTCATATTCAATGATGTATGATACCCATTGTTGTAGGCAAATTCTACCAAGTGTAGGTAGTCTTCCCATCTTGATGGTTTGTCCATCACATACATTCTCAGTATGTCTTCTATTACTCTGTTCACCCTCTCTGTCTGTCCATCATACTCAGGATGATAAGCTATACTAAAGTTCAGATTCATTCTGAATCCTTTGAACAATCCTTTCCAGAAATTTGAGGTGAATTTCGGGTCTCTATCGGACACAATCATTTTAGGAATTCCGTGCAATCATGCCACTTCCTTTATGAAAATATCATCAACATCTGCTGCCTTGTGAGTAGTTTTCAGTGGAATAAAATGGGCAAGTTTTGTAAGCTTTTCCACCACCACCATGATCGAATCATGCAGCTTGGCTGTTCTGGGAAATCCCATAATAAAATCCATCATTACTACTTCCCACTTCCACTCAGGAATGGGTAAAGGTTGCAACAACCCTGTTGGGTGCCTATGCTCATCTTTAACTTTCTGGCACTCCATACATCTGGCGATGCATTCAGCGATCTCTCTCTTCATACCTGGCCTAAAGTAATGGCTCTTGACCGCTGCTACTATTTTTTGATATCCAAGGTGCCCTGCATAAGGCACATTATGCATCTCCTACAAAATCATCTGTTTCAAGCACTGGACATTGGGTACAAAAATTTTGTTCTTGTACAGCAGTATTCCATCTATTTCCAATTTATAAATTTCCATCTTCTGTGGCATCTTACCCTGTTGTATCTTGGCTGATCAAACAAATATTTCATACCATTATGGTCTGTTCTAAGTTCAAACCTCCTTCCCATGAGGTAATGCCTCCATTTCTTTAGAGCATGAACTATGGCTGCCAACTCCAAGTCATGGGTTGCATAGTTCTTCTCGTGCTCTTTTAATTTCCTAGACTCATAACAGATTACGAATCCATTCTGACTGAGGACCCCTCCTAGTCCTTCTTTGCATGCATCAGTGCATACTATGAAATCTGCATTTGGATCTGCAATCCTCGGGATTGGAGCACTGGTTAACAGTTGCTTCAATCGCTGGAAACTTTCCTCACATCCCTCTGTCCAGTGAAACTATTTCCCCATTCTTTGTAAGGAAGTGATAGGGTGAGCTATCTTGGAAAACCCTACGATGAAACTTTTGTAATAACCAGCCAATCCTATGAAGGATCTAACTTTCATTATGATTCTTCCGTCTTCGAAGATTTCGAGACTTTGGAACTTTGGGTTTTGGGTTTTTGGTAACCGGGAGTTCATGATGCAGCGACTCCAAATATCTTGTCACTTCAATCCTTGAATTTCGATACATGAGTTCTTGTACAAGATCCAACGATCCTCAATGATTTGGATCTAATGGTCCAGATCTTTTCAAAGTTTTGTGAACCAGGAGTTCATGATGCAACGACTCCAAATCTCTTGTCTCTTCAATCCCTGAATTCCGATATGGAAATTCATGTATGGGTTCAACGACTGTGAGCCTCCCCTGATCCGACGGTCTAGGTCTCTCCTATGCTTACACCTATCAAAGCTCTTCAGCCTTAACTTCCTCGCTAGTTGGCTGGATTCGATGGATCACGGGATTTTGGCACTTCTTCCTGGAAGCACTCCACCATCTGATTCTACCCTTGTTAATCTCTTTCGCGATTCAGGACTTGGAGTGACCAAGAATTTGGCCTATGCTCCAAGTTCACGATCCTTGAATTCATGAAATGATCCAACGGTTCAAACCAACCACGAACAATGACCCACATTTATTCTGGATCCTAGGGTGGTGAGTTTCTCCATCCACTAACCACCTTGCAACTTCTGGCTATCTTACGGTCCTCTCAATTTCGCGAGTTCTCCACAGAGAATTCTAACCGTCCAACTCTGCTTCTCAAGGACTTCTAGCCAATGACTTGGTACCCTCCTTCTGAACTTTCATCTACTTGATCCAACACTTCTGGTGTGGAGTTCTCTCTCTCCCTGTGGCCATATACCACACCAGTTGTAGTTTTATAATACCGCTACACCTCGTGAGCTTGTAATGCGGTCAAGTAGTCCGTTGACACTCAGAAACATTCTGAGGTCTGAAATTAGTCCTCTAGCCACAATTTCTTCTCAAAGCCTCAGTCCAAAGACCACTTATCCGGCCCATCCAGGCTCAACATTGAAACCAGGCTCTGATAACATACTGTAACTCCCCCATCCATCAACCCCACTGTCGGGCCAACGCTACTACGTGGAAAAACACTTCTGGAACACATTATGCATTCTAATGAACTTAAAATGCTTAATTACAGTTAAACACATAATTACTTCTAGCATTTTAGAGTTAATGGAAATAACAATAATTCATATGCACAACAAAATACATGATAACATTGCAAGAATCACAGGTATGAAATTTAATTAATTACAAAATTACAAAACATAGTGACAATTATCTTTGAAACTGTCACACACCACCAACTGTGTGTAGACCTTCCATGAACCTCCCAGCCTTAGACCACACTACTCATCACTCTGAGTAGTAGGTCACCCCCGAGCTGGGACTAAGCTCCACCAGGTAAGGAATCCTAGGCTAGGTAAGGTTTAGAGGAAGAATACACGTAAAAGAAGGAGGATTCTCTCCCAGGAACCACTTATTCCCACTGCCCATAGACTCTCCTTCCCCACATGCCTGTCCCACCCCAGGAGTATACACCTTCTCTATCACCTAGACAGTCCTTCGGCTGCTAACCTCCCTTGCCTTGGGCTTCAGCAACAGACCGGACCGGAAATCTCTGAGCTCTATGGTAGCTACAAGGTTCCTTCTAGGAGCTCTCTCCTTCCTCCACACACTCTCTCACCTAGAGAGAGTCGCTCACAGGCTTGGTAAAACCTGCCTCTCTAACAACAATCACCTCCCTCACATGAAGAGAGGTTACACACAGGTCATACAACTGGTTTCCTTAATCTCGTTTCCATACAAATTAGAAAAACAACAAGGCTCAACAACGAACATACAATAGCAACAAGCCACACCCAACCAAGAACTGTGTGGCTGCCATAGTCAACTGGGACAATAAACACGGGTTTCACAAACAAATGACAGATAGACACTTCAACCCAACTAGGCTCAACAATTATAGGACATACGATTTTCCCAACCATCCATACAGAATAGACTCATGGTTCTGGGTTCCGGGGATGCGTGATAAGAAATCCACATGAAGGTTGAACACAGACTCGATGGTTTTGACAAAGGGTGTACCGACTCTTCCAGAAATCAACATAGGCCTTTTTGGTTTCAGAGTTGCGTGAGGGTATTCTTGCAGAGGTCATATGGGATTCCTGGTTCAGACAGTCAACAGTAGAATGGAGGAGGAACCCCCATCATGGCTCAACTCAACAGTTTTAACTGCATGCGCTTGGGTTGACACTTGTCACCCATGAAGCTTGTTCCTTCCCATTTGGAAGTCACTCGTCCTTCCAAAGAACTTAGGATAAAACATCACATTTACACAGCTTTGGAATAGTAATAATTTAATATTATTCTCAAGGTTTTAAGCCCCCTCAGCTTAGCCCCTCTTCCAACCTCTCAGCCCCTTCTCCCTTACCTAGGATTTTTGGATGCTTAGTCCCCCATCACTCATTCATCATGGTCAGTCCGCACGCAGAGATGTTTTGTATTAATACTATGCATAATTACATGGACAAAAAATTAGGCTCTTGGCCTTCAACACTTAGGCTCCTTGGCCTAATAACACATAAGCCCACTAGCTTATATGACTTGGCTCACCAGCCTATAAGACATAATTACAATTCATAATGCAATCTTTATACTTCATAGACATGATTTACAACAGGGCTTGGCCTTGGGGACATTACACGTTTCACCAAGTTATACAATCAAATCCCTAAACTTATCCACCCTCAAAACCAAGCCGCTTTCATACATTAATACAATGCATTACCTTCCCCTTATCATCATAGGCTCGAGGAAAAATCCATTGATAATCTGGGTTCCACTTTGCATGATTTTTCAGATTATGAAGAACAACTTGAAAGAACTGGTCTTCCCCAGGGAGAGTCGGTTAGATGAACAAACATGTACTCCCTTTTAAAACTAGTACAAGACATGAACAATCATATAATAGCATATGAGTGGAAAGGAATTGTCTCCCCTCTCACCCGTGGAGCTTCGTCCTCGTCTTCACCCCCCTTTAGAAGTCTGGTGGAAAGTAATTTTTAGCCTAAAGCTATATTTCCTCAAAGTTGGTGTAACTTCTGCGAGGAACACCATGAGGAAACCACATGTGAGGTAAATAAGAGTGTCAGAGATAATATATTTGGTAAGAGACCAGAAGATACTACCATTGTCCTAGATTTTGCAAAGCTAGAAGACGTCATGGTCATCAACACTAGGAACAAAGCTATGCTCCCAAGGGAAAATTTTACCCTCCCCACAGTTCTTCTAGCTCAATCTCATCCTCACCTGTTGCTACTGTCCAGGTTCCTAAGAGTCAAGGAATTACTCCCCCTCTCCCCTCTTCCAAATACAATATCTTGAATCAGTTGGCCAACATCAAAGCATATGCAACCCTTCTATACATGTTTATCGTCCCTAAACAACAGATGCATCTAAAACAATTCATGGAAGGAAAATCTTCCATTGTAGCCAATCTTTCCGAAGAGGTAAATGAAGAGGATTCTTCTATAAATAGAGTAGGTGTACATAACTTTAGATATCCTGTAAAAACTCCCCCTTTTATATTTCAGTAAAGATTATGGATAATATTTCCCATTGTTGCCTCATTGATGGCGGTTCAGGCCTAATTGTGATGTCGAAGATTATTATGAAAGAGCTAGGCTTGTCTTGTACAAATGAAAACGCCAGAAGCATTTTCTCCTATAATAGTATACAACAAACAACCATAGGTGAGATTAAGGATGTGACCTTGGTTTTATGTGCTCATTCTGAAATAAGGAGAAACCTCTACATTCAGGTAATTGATATGCCTGTAAACAATTACTCGATTATCTTAGGAAGATACTGGAAAGCCTTAACATGTGGGTACCTCTCTCTCGACATGACACATTTATCCATGCCTAAGAATGGTAAGAAAATTATAGTCTTTAAATACGGAAGGATTTCACCCTACATAGAGAGTGTTCCACAATCTAGTGTAAACTATATCGAAGAGGACCTAGGAGTGTATTCCATCTTTGTTGAGGAGGATAATATTCCTTTGGAAAAAATCGATTTAGATGATGATATGTGGCACATATAATTTGATGGTTCGCGCTCTAATGAAGGTAATGGGGTTGGCATTATCTTGGTTTCCCCTACAAGGAAAATTCATAATTTGTCTTACAGGATAGAGTTTGCTTGTACAAACAATGTCACTGAATTTGAAGCTTTATTATTAGGCATTGAAAACACCCGTAATCTTGGTTGTGGTCACCTTTCAGTTTTTGGAGATTTTGAGCTTGTTGTGAACCTGATACATAAGGTATGCTCTCCTAGCAAAAAGTTGATGGAACGATACACCGAAACTATTTGGGTTCTTATCTCGAACCTTTTATCTTTCAACATCACTCATGTTAAGAGGGAGTTGAATTCAATGAATGATCAGTTAGCTTCCTTTGTAGCTTCTCCTAATCAACAACTCTTTCCTCATAGGCCTCATTGTTCTTTTCAATCTCTATATTGTCCATATATACCTGACAACGTAGAATCTTGGCAGGCCCTCCCTAATGATGAGAGCATTTGTGCTTTCATTGAAGATGAACCTCTCAAGCCCGAGGAAATTATATCTATAGAAAAAAATAAGATTCCTGAGGGCTTGACTCGTCTTGAGAGTTCGTTTTCATTGATTCATGTAGGCAATAAAGAAAAATAGAAGGAAGATGATTTACAAAGGAGGGTGGTTGAAACCATCTCCTTGAACATTGGGGCACTCAAATCTTCAAGGAACATTCACATAAGTACCCAATGTTTTGATAAAGATGAAATGAATATTGTCAAGCTACTTGGTGGATTTCAAAAGGTTTTTCCTTGTCCTTACAAGGATCTTAGTGGTTTTGATCCCAATATTTTACAGAATGCTATTCCCATCAAGGAAAGCATGAAACCAGTTATGTAAGAACAAAGATCTATTAACTCTACATCTAAAGAAACTTTTCAAAGGGAGTTGGAAAATTTCTTAAGGACTGGGATTATTTTTTCAGTCCACCCTGAATGGGTTTCCAATTGGATACCTTCTTCGAAGAGAACTAATCATATTAGAACCTTCATTAATTTTTGCACTTTCAATGAGAACTCCTTTTCCTCCTCTCAACATCGAAATAATTATGCAACAGGTTGTAGAGTTACAGTTGAGGCCCTTACTTGACAATTTTTTGGGTTGTAGAAAAATAAAATTAAAAGGGGAAGATGGTTACAAATCCACTCTTATCACTAGTTGGGGTACCATGTCTTACATATGCCAGCTTTCTGCCTTACCTGATGAAAGTACCACTTTTAAAAAAACTATACACACAACTCTTGATGAATTGATCAACATCCATATCTACCTTGATGATATAATCATATACATTAAAGGGAAGATAATTACCTCGGAGTTCCAAATTTTATTTCTGGATCCTTTCAAAATTTCTTTTGTCCTGGATACTAACTCTTACATTCTAAAAGATCTACATGAGCAATCATTTTCCTACAACACTAACAGTTCTCATTTGAAACATTACGAGGGACCAACGTGAAAAGTTCTAATTCTATTTGGATTTTATGTATACTAGTAGCCTAGCTCCGCTTTCATTTTTTTGTTTCTCTTTTCCACTTTACAACAGTTTCACTTATCCTTGCCGTGTTAAAACTTTCATTGTTGCTTTTTCATTTATGTCTTTTATTGCTGCTATTTTAATTTCTTCATTGTTTTACTTATGTCATGATTTTGTTTCCTATCATCTTTTAGTTAATTTTGTCAAAATAGGATGTTTGATCAATTCTTCCACAGTGACACTCCTACAAAGCATTGCTAGTCAATAACAATAAATCTTACACAGCTGTTACGATGTTTCCTTTGAAGGCACCCTTGAAATTGTTACATATTTCCACTGTTGTTTTATAAAGAATTGGTTATCTCCCGCTTCTTTCCATTTCTTCATCCATTGATATTTTTAAGAGAAAGTCTAAAAAATTTCTCCTTGAAGTTAGGAGCATATTTCGGTTTAATGATTATGGATACAGTGGTAAAACCCCTCATACTTAACACTTTTCATTAGTTATTCCCAAATTCCTGGTCATTTTTCCATTAAATCCGCTCAGTTCCCCTTGTTGCATAATCTTTATGGTTATATCTCCTTGATCTATTGTTCTTGGTCTACGAAACCATGAGTTCTAATTTCTAAATATGTTGAAAACAAATTTGCCTATGGAGTCACCAGTTTGTTGACAATTAAAATCACAACGAAGTTTTGCCCGCAAAGTCTTGCTAAAGCCTATTATTATAAAAGCTAAATAATACTGGTAGGTGGGACCCCCTTGTAGATTGGAGATAATATTTGGCTCTTATTTGATGTTTGTTCCACTGTTCGACACCTCTTACATGGTTGATGAGATCTTATTGGCTATGGATTGGGATTATTATGTGTTGGTTCTATGTGCGACAAGTGAATGTTGGGTAAGGCATGTTATGTTTTGTTCTGAGCTCTAATCGCATGTTACGATTTCCTATGTTATCCATTCTACTATTGCTATCTGTTCCTGAACTCATTACTTTGACACCTGCATAACATACATGTTAGTAATAATACTAAATAGCAGTTGGAAAAAGGAAAAAGAAATATAAAAAAATGCAAAGGGAAGGAATTAAACTATGATATATAGTACTCTACATGCATTTTAAATTTTTGTTGTTACCCCTAGCAATAAGATAATATTTATGCAATTTGATTGAGTTATATGAAGTGGTGATTTATGTTATGGCATAAGTTTGATATGGGTCGTGCTATTGGTTTTAGTGGGTGATGGTTTCTATACATGGTTTAATTAATTGAGTTAATGAGAAGCTTGTTGGTGTGTACTAAGGAATTAATGGACTGGGGATGGAGGCGGCATGCATTTACTACATGTCACCCTTACTTCTTCCACTAGCCGCCAGCCTAGTCAGACTATTGTTCAATTGTGTTTGTTGTGGTTATGCTCTAGCTTTCAAGTAGAGGGAGAACCACTCGGCAACTCATATTTTAAGGTGCTTTTGATTACAGGTATGTCTTTTTTTTGCTATCAATGAGTCTGGTCTAGATATGAAATAGATATTGGCTCGGATGTATGGGTTTGTGCTTTCCATAAGCATGGAAACTGCGTAAAATTACGATTTTTGGCATGAATCGTTGGTGGCTTTCACTGCAATAATGTTTGGAGTCACAATGTTATTGGTCGTCCCGAGTGTTAGCAGCCATAGAGGCTCTCTGTCATCCTTACTGGTTTTAGTTGGAGGGTTTTGTTGGTCTATAATGGTTGGTTGTCTTCATGCATTCATATCCCATACCCAGTCTTGGATTTTATGGGATTTAATGGGTTTGAAATGCCATGTGGCACTGCGCATTATTCACTATGGGAATTGGGTTGTTATTAGTACTATTGGTCATGCAGTGGGTTATGTTTCTTCTTCTCAGCCCCACCTCATCTCAGCATTGTTAGTTGGTTGGATGGGAGATCCATGAGGGTTATACCCTGCGTGTGCTATGTATCATTACAAGGCCCAAATGGAGCATTTCTCCTATGTTCATAGCTTCTCCTATCACAGGATTTGTCACCCTATCCATGAAGTCAATTGTGGTATTTCCTGTGTGTGCACCATTGGTCTTAGAGGTTTTCACCATCAAGAAGAGTCGACTCTACCCTCCCTGTGTTGGTACACAAAGAAAACCCTTGATTCCTCAAGTCTGAGTGTTGATAGAGGATTCATTATGGCCTGTCAGGTGTACTGTTGGTAGTTATGGATTGGTGGTGTATTGTCGATAGAGTGGATTACTAGCTCACCCTGTTGATTATGTGACAATGGCGTTGGTTTTGGTATCTAGTCACTCCAATTGTTATTATAATTGGATGGATAAGCCCAACATGGTTAATTCAATGAATTGTTAAACCAAATACACAATCATTGTCCTTGTGTTTATTTAATCGATAACTAAACATTGTTTTTAATTGGTTAATTCACAACATTTCTTCATGCGTGATGTGTGGGTATGTGTGGTGTTCCTACAACATGTTAGGTCAGTTTGTTGATTATTGTGACTGAGCGTTTTAATTTCCATGGGAGTATTGCAATAGAGGTGTTTATGGTATGGCCATCCACTATGTATGCTATGGATATTTTTGGTTGTGCCCCCATAGATAGTCACAGAGTTTTTAAACATGGCTTTGTTGCAATTTGATTATTTGTTTTATGAGATTGGGTATGTTGTTGCTTCCCCATTGTGTTGGATAGCCCAGCATTTTGAATGTTTAGAGTCAATGAAAATTGGACATGTATAGTCACAGAAATACACTTGCATTTTGTCGAATGATTATGTATTTCACAACGTAGAGTGAGTTGAAGTGGTGATTTGTTATCTATGTGTTTAAATGACAAGTCGAGATATTTGCAAGTTAAATAAGGATCATTGTGTTGACTATCCACTATGTATGTTTAATGAATATCATGCATTTCAACAATGATAAGAATGGGTGTTATGACAATATAACCTCATTGCAATTTAATTATTAAATGAATTAAAAGACAAAATCGAGCATGATTTTTATGTCTGTATCTGATGTTTGAAATAATTCGTGAGCAGTGGTTGATTTTGATGTTGAATAGAGTGGAAATAAGTGATTGTTTATGCATTTGGGAATTGTTTCAAAATATTAAATGGATAAATGAGAGGAACATAGCTCCCCTATAGATTGTTGTGGAATGCATGTTGTCTTGTTTGGTGACACTATCTTAAATATTTGATTACAAACAGGGAGCAAGTTAACACACGGGATTTCTTGAACTATACACAGTAATTCTTTGGGGTCTCAGTGGTCAGTTGGTTGGTATGTTTGATTTTACATAATGGTTTTATGGATCACTTAATTAATTTTATGAACAATAATCGCTCTCTTTCCCTACCATTATTTCTCTTTCCGATAATTACAACCCCCTCGCCCTCCCAATTTAATTTTTCACTCCCTGTTCTAAAATTTAATTACATTCAAGAAAAAATTTGGGCTGAAGCAATTTAGAGTCGCATTTTATCGATTGGATTACAATGATGTTTTCTTTGGTTTGCATTAAATTTGATTATTTTGGTCTTTGATTAGTAACCATGGTTCTTTTCCCACTCACTTTTTCATTTTTTACTAAATAGAAGCCCCTCACATATCCCAGGACCTTCTGTTCACCCCCTTCTCATTGACAATAGTTAAACAATTTATATGGATTGGATTGCAAGAGCTTGATATGTTGTTGAGACAAAATATATTTCATATTTTTAAAGAGTTATCATGTATGGTTGTTTAAAGGACTATTTTCTAATCAATCATGCATGCAACAATGAGTTTTTTCAGCCGAGGTATCCATGGAAGAGGAAACCGAGGGAGAGGTAATTGGAACAGAGGCCCAAGAAGGTCAAGTTTCTCCATACACTTTGATGTTGACTCACAAGAGCTAGGCCAGTTGTTTCAGGCCATTTTTTTCAATTGGATTGGGCAAGGAATGGTCCAATCTAGGCCTAAAAGGCCTCCTTTCCAAGCTCCACAAGCCCCTGGTATTCCCGTGCCCCCTTATGTCTCATTGCAACCTGAGGTTCTCGAAAATGACGGATGGCAAGAGATTGTCCACCCGACAGTCTCCCAACATCGTGGCTAGGCCAATTTGTCCTTGCCTTCTCCCCAGCCTATTAACTAGATTGACCAAGCTGCACCTGTCAACTCACCAGTTCAGTCCTCTCATTCTACAAAAAGGTTAAAAATCGAGTCCCAGCATGCCCTTGACAAAGGAAAAGACATTGTTGCCCCTTCCTTTCCCTCCAATGGCTCTGACAAATCCGTGTCTTCCCAGATTCATTTGAGGGACGATTGTTCTCACATGATCAACGAGATTAGGCCTAAAGGTGCAGTGCATCCAAAGGAAAATACAGGAAAATTGAAGGGTGACAACAACAATCAAGGAAAAATTGCATCTCAGAGTGGGAAATATGGCTTTTGAGTTTTTATTTTATCTATTGTTGATGATAGTTGACTTCAGAAGTTTTTGGACAACATGTTTTATTTTTTGGATATATGAGTAATGCATTTTTGAAAACAATGTCAATTATAAATGAGATAAATTTTCAAATGTGCATGTGATAATGGGATTCATAAGAAGAGATGTTCTTGTTTAATTGACTAGTTATGCTATAATTGTTAAGAGCTAAATGGGAGTCACAAGGGGTCTCACCTACTAGTTATTATTTATTTATAATACTTATTATGATTATTACTTTTCCCCCTAACTAAAAAGTGGGTTAAATCTTTAGTTAACATAACTAACGAGGTGGTTCAACTACCTTAACCAATTCTGATTTGCTTAAAGGAAAAAGGAAAGGGAGGATAGAAGGAGAAGCATACTAAGGTTTGTTCTTTGATTTTATGTTTAGATAGTTCAATTTTCCTTCATTCCTTAATTTATCACAAGACTAATTCTCTTTTATGATAGCAGGGTCTTATTGTAGACAACAACATTCAAGGCTAAATTACATCATTCAAAGACTTGTTTTTTAGAGGTGTTGATCTATCTTTGATAGTTTGTGTAGACTTGTCTGTTTGTGAATTAGTTTTCATGAATGACAAAGGCTATTGTGCAGAGTCAAGTGGGAAGCAATCTGTGGCAAGTTGATCCATATTTTAGAGTTCAGTTTTGATTTTTTGTCAGAGGTCCATTTGTATGTTCCATCGGGGATGTCTAAGTTTGACTTTGGTCCAAAATTTCTGTATGAGATTTTGTAAAGAAAAATTATCTTTGGTGAATTGGAATGAAATAAAGGATTGATTTATGTCTCATCTATCTTGATTATCATCTTGGTGTCTTACTTTTGTCTTTACACTTGTTTTCAACAATTATTATATTCAGAAAATCATATTAAAATGAATTTTCCAACAAGCTTTTCATTGTGAAAAGACTAGCCTAAGCACTTGTAATGGATACTTGTGAGTTAGGATTTTATTTTTGATGGCTATAAACCTAGGGTTACATTCCCGTCTATTTTTATTTAGCCAAGCAGAATCCGAAAATGCTTGAATAAGAACATTTCATATATTTTCCTCAACACACTTCTCTGCAAACCATCCTGTCAGATAAAAGTTGTGGGAGGGAATGAGGAGGAACAAAACAACCAAATAATATGATATAAGAGAAGTTATCCTCAATGAAGCAGTCTACAAGATTTCCTAAGTTCCCCATAATCCTTTCCTAAATCCGTGGAGGGGGGTGACCATATATAGCTATATGAACCGATACCACCACATTGTGACAAATTTCGTAAAAAAACATGTTTTGTTCTCCTCCCATAATTTGGAGTGGTACAAATGAATTGGCTTAGAATTGGTCGGGGTAGAACTCCAATTCATCAGGGGGAAAGGGGTCATGAAACAAATGGCATCCATAACATATGACAACATGTAAAGAGGGGCAATATTCCCTTTTGATTTTTCTTCTTTATACTCAACGATTTCCTTGGCCAAATTATCAGATAGAATTTTGGCCCAATTCAAAGTATATCCCTCGGCTACCTCGTTCATGATGGCTACCCACTCAACCGAGAAATGTGTAGGGTTCTTCTTCTCTAAAAGGATATAGAGAATCATGGCTACATACAACATATGAGAATCTAAAGATGCCATGGCGTACATACCATGAGCATTAGCTCTTAATTTTTTCGGATGTCCCCATGAGGTCTTGACTATATCATGACCATTTCTAGCATATTGTGTGCATTCATTTCTCTCAAAATCTAGAGGAAATGCACCATTGCAAGTTTATTTATGAGTAGGGGAAATATTGTACATCACTTGTAGGTTCTCTCGTCGGAAAGAGTCGATGGCGACCTGCTAGTAGTTGATGACACTCCTGGTTTGGATGTCGACATGTTCCAAGGACCAATTTATCATATCATTGTAAGGTATGATTCTTGTCCATGCAACGATATTATGCAATTCCGACTGTGCTACATGTCTCAGCTTAGATGTATAATATTCATCATCTTCTTCAACATAGTCGTCTGGACAGTTATTGATCCCATGCTCTAAGACATCAAAGATTTGCATCCAAGTTTTAATGGCATCCACAACTTGTGGAGTTGTGTCTGATAGAACATCTACGTTCGGATTTGAATCACCACCAGATGCATCAAGCTTCTTTGTAGCTTTTCATGGCGCGATAATCCTCAAGGGAAAAAAATTATCTTACCTATGACAAGAGAAGTCTGTAAGCTATACACTAGATAAAAAATGCTAATTGCAAATGGTAAAAAGGAATTTGAAATTTGAAGTTCTTTATTCAAAAAAGTCTATTGATCTTCATATATCTTTACTAACGAATAATTTATTAAACTTAATGGAATTCTTTACGTAGTGATTCACAATCCTTATTTGAAATAATTATCCTTAATAAGTCATAAATGCCATTCATACTTCGACGATTTGCGTTCGGGAGTTTTGGATGTGACAGGGTGGAAATATCTTGAAGTCCAAATTCATGGAGGAGTTAATATCTGAGTAATCACTTTTAAATCTTAATTAATCATGTTTAAAATGTTGTATTAACTTTAAGTATTTCGGAAGTTCGGACTTCGTAATTTTTGAATATAGCACAAGAGAAATTTCCTGAAATATGAAAGTGCGAAGTAATTAATTAACTCTTAATCATGACTAATTAAAGTCGTTAACCGTTTTCTTAATTCCTTTATAACCCTTTTTAATTTTTGTAATCAATTTACTTCAATGCTTTCATAATCCGAGGATTGTGAAATAAAAAACCCCCAAAGAGTAATCCCTTGGAGTGACATGGCATGGATGACATCATTCTATTGAAGTGTCAAGAAAGGGAAGGTGCCATGTGTCACTTGAAAACATGCGAATCATCTAAGGTAAATGTTAAAAATAAGTGCCACATGTCAACTCAAGGAAATATTTTTCAAAGGACATGTGTCTTATGACTCATGTACGTAAGTTATTTAGGAATAATCATGAGTGGATATATTTGGGTTTCATAGTTTTTGGGTTTTCGTTGTTTGGGTTTGCTGGAATACCTGAAGTGCAGAGATGTGAAGCGACTGTTGAAGGCTTTCTTTTAAAACTCAGGTGGCTTCAAAACTTCAGAGATCATTAGGATCGTTAGATAAAATTAAATAAACTCATCGACGATAGATATTGTAAGATCCTTATTGCTAAATAACAACCAATGGATTTGATTTAAAATTAAAAGGCAACTCTCTAAGTTTTTTTCTTTTTGGGTAAAAAAAATATTTCTAAGAGGTAAAATATAAATTTCAAAAGCTCAAAATTAGGTGTGTTCCGATATAGGCTCCATCTGGGGATTGTGGCTCCCTATGAGGCATGAAAGAACAGTAGACTAAGTGCCTTTATTGGGTAAATGGAGTCATTATTTCTCTTTGAAAAACATTTTCCAGTTTTATTTAAGAGTTAATCATACATAAAAAAAAAAAAAAAAATGAACTTAACCAAATCTCAAAAACCTTCAAAACATACTTAATGATTGATCTCAAGTTAGGCTATTTCAAATTTCCTTTTCTTGAAACTAATTTTAGAGTTGTTTAAGATAATCAAAATAACTTTAACAATGTGAAACCTTTCAACTGTAACTGTGATGTTCTCACCTTCTATAATTTATTTAGCTTCAAATTATGATTCATATAGTAACAACCACATTTGTTCAAACCTTACTCTAAAATATCAGTCTTCGACCGACTTCGTTTTCTTCAAGGTTAAACAGATGCAACAATTTATTTAGGGAATCCCTAGTTGGTTCAGGATGTAAATATCACCAGAAAGAGAACTAGATAACAGAGTGTGATATATGGATATGTATGACAACCTTACAGATATCATATATATTTCTTCATTGATAGCGAGCTTGTTCAATACCACGGTGAATTTATTTACTTCTCCCATTGAATTTTATTTCACCACTTCAATTAGCACTTTGCACTTTGCTGAGATGAGGGCAATCAATATATGAACTTTCTTTCATCATATATTTTGGACAAGATGGGGGCAATAAAATTATGAATTTCCTTTCACCATCTATCTTATATTTTAACATTTTGAAGTGGGGGAAATCCATCTGTATGTAACATACAAGGGATGATACCTGTTTAAATTTTTTGAAAAGAAGGTTTGTCAACAATTTTAAGAATACTTTGAAACTAACTTTCTTGCAATTTTCAATGCACCTTCACCTATAGGAAGATTTTTTATGGGGATTTTAATCTTTTCAGGGATCAACCTTGAGAGAATTAGGCAGTTTAAAGACCTATAGAAGAGCTAAAATTATCAGGATTAGCCTAGACATACTTTTTCAATTGAAATGAAAGGAACATAAAGATTTTCGCCTAATCTTGTTTTGAAAATATGTTTTTAAGTCCTCAGAGTCAAGGTGAGTTTATTTCTTTCTATGAAGACTAAGAAAGGATAAAGAAAATATGAAGAAGATAAGAAATTGGGGATAGGTAAATATAACCAAATTGAGTATTCAGAGGCCTAACACAAAATATCTGAATCCTACACAAGTTTGTATATTTAGTTCAGAATTCCTTTGAGCTTATTTATTTTTATATTATTTTATTTTTATTTCATAGATGGCTTTAGACACTTTAAGTTGTAATTTTATACCTCTTTGATTTTTGGGCCAAGTGACAATATTATTATGAGCGAAACTTCCTTCAATTTCAAAAAGAGTTTTCTTAAAATTTTGTTTGAACCATAAGAAGAGTAGGAACTCATACCTTATTTTCCTTTTGAATTTTCAACAAGGCAGATTATTATTTTATCACATTTTTTTAGAGAAATCAAATGTTTGAAAAAGGTGTGTCGAATTTTTATTCAGCCTCATATCCTATTCAACTAGATATATTCTGCAAAAGGAATAAAATGAAAAATGTCATAAAATCTTGTAGAATAGAGATGATATGTGATACATATATGATCCAGGTGGATATCGGTGGCCACCCACCTTTTCCGACTGGCTCAAAACAGTTTTCTAGCAATTTTGGCAATTTACTATTTTTAGCAGGTTTTAACTTTCGGGGCCATTTTGAGGGCCTAAATGAAGGTTTTTCGAGATATAGTTTCTCAATGATATTCTAAGGAATGATTTATCCCCCAAAATGAATCTCCTCGATGATACCTTTCCAACAAGCTATCATACACCTAAAACGGAGATCGTATGCAAAAGTTACGACCCTGGGAAGTTGATGTACTAACTTACCCAAACGGGGCCCACATGACTATTGGCGCTTCATCTCCTAGGGTTAGGTTTTTGGATGTATAGGACTTTTGGAATTCCTGTTTATTGTAAAAAGGCCTCTAGAGCCTCATTGTAATCATCTTCTTGCGAATGCGAGTAGCTGTCACATCTCTTCTTAGAGATAAGCTGCCACCATTCTAGCGAGTCTTTCACTCTATATTTTTACAGTCTCTGGACATTTCTTTGATTAATAGAAATCATGTATTACTATATATATGTGTTTATGGTTGCATATATGATACATTTCTGTTATATTATTGAATATCTACAATATCTTTGTGCATTTCTTTATTATATCTCCGCTCTCATTTTGTGTCGAAAATAATCCAGATCAATATGTTTTTATTTTTCATTTCATTGATGTCAAGAAATCATACATTTATTGAAAATATTTACAACAAATGATCAAATGACTCAGATAATTTATAAAAAGAAAATAAAAATTGAAAATTAAAATAGCCAATGTCAATCCAATCCGATATATACACTGTAAATCCGAAATGTGACTAATGCATGAAATGTTTTAAATAACACTCATTGATAGGAGCGTCAATAATTTCTCCATCAAGATTTTCCAGTGAGAATGAGTTTTTTCCCTCAACAACTGCAATTATGAATGGTACAAACCAGAGATGATCGAATTTTCCATGTTTCTGTGCATATTCCTTTCTAGCCTCCCATTTTAAAACTAAATCGCTAGGAAGAAACTCCATGTCTTTGGATTTTTTGTCGAAAAGGAATTTCATATTATCTTGGTACCTTATAAGCTTATCATCCACTTCCACTATGTTCTACTGAACTTCGATGATTTGAATCATCCTTCTCGTAACGTCTTTTGGCTCTTCGTTTTCATCCTTCTAGAGTTTCATCACAGGAAGAGAAATATTGATAGGAAGGATAACGTCAGTACCATAAACCAATTGCAAAGGAGACATGCCTATAGATTTCTTGGTGCCAATTTGGTTTTCCCATAGGGAATACTTTAAGTGGATATGCGAAGCTTTTTATTTTGTCAATTTTTTTTTATTATATTCATCACACTCTTGTTAGATGATTCGACCAACCCATTTCCATGAGGATAATAAGCTGTAGAATGACCTAAAACTATATTGTATTTCTGAAAAAAATTGATCATTGCCATAGATTTAAAACACTGAGTGTTATAAGTGAATATTTTTCGAGGACAACCAAATATTGCTAAGATGTTTTCTTCCAAAAATTTTATTACTACTGAATTTGTAGCATTCCGAGTTGGAATGGATTCAACCCATTTCATAAAGTAATCGATAGCGATTAGAATCCATCTATGTTGATCACTTGATTGCGGATGGATTTCTCCAATGAATTCTAGGCCCCATTGTTGGGAAGGAGCTTTAGCTTTTACTGGAATTAAAGGTATGGCAGGGAGGTTTTTCTTACCAGTGAACAATTGTCATGAATTGCAAGCTCTGGCCCTTGCATTCACATCAGTAAATAGATTTTTCGAATAATATCCTACCCTTAAAATCTTGTAAGTTGTTTCTCTCCAGGCATGATGTCCTCTGCGTACTCCTTCATGGAATTCATTAATGACACCTTCTGTTTCATATTCTGTCAGGAAACATAACAAGAAACCCAGAGGGTCTTTCCAGTATAGCTTTCCATCAACAATGCAATACTTATTTTCATGTAGATTTAAAGTTATTTCTTTAGAAGGATTCATGTCATTTGGGAATTGAAGAGTAAGGAGGTATGTAACAATATCACGATACGGAGGAAGAAAACTTATCTTCAATTTGAATTATAGGTGCTTGATCATCAATTTCCTCTATATTCGGGAGAGAATCATGGGATTCAAAGTTATTTATTCCAACCACTCTGAAATTTGATTCATCTAATAGCCTTGTGAGACCTTGACCTTTCACTAGCTTGGTTGGTTTCACTTCTAGATCAAACTCTTGAATTTTAGCCAACCGTCTATCTCTTCTTCCATCATTGTCCGGATGAAACAAGATATATTTAACTACATTTGTTGCCACATAAGAAATTACTTTGGAGTGCAATACATATGTTCTGAAATTCTTGAGAGCCTTCACCATTGCATAAGCTTGTTTTCCGAGAATATCATATCTTAGCTCTGAATCTCTCAGGATTTTGCTGAAAAAGGCTATTGGTTGTTCGAATCCTTCTTCATTTTTTTGAAGGATCACTGTTGCAAAAATATGTTCAGAAGCGAAAGAGAAGATTAATAATTCCTTTGCATAGTCCGGGCTTACTAGTAATGGTGCTTCCCCTATAGCTTTCTTAACACACTCAAAAGATGCTTTGGCTTATGCAGTCCATTTTACTTCACTATCCCTTTTTAGCATATATGTAATCAATTTGATTATTCCATCAAATGTAGGAACAAATCTCCTCAAAGAATTGATCTTACCTAAAAAGGATTGAATCTCTTTTCTATTTCTAGGAATATTAATCAGGTCAATAGCCTCAACTCACTTAAGATCAACCTTGATTCCATATTTTGAAACTATATGACCTAAAAGTTTACCTTCTTGCATAGCAAAGTGTGATTCTTGGGGGTTAAGTGACAAACCGAAATTTTTACATTTCTCAAAAGTTTGTCTGAGGTGCATCAAATGTTCTGCATCAGAATTGGAAAAAACTGTCAGATCGTCTAGATAAAGAACAACAAACTTTTCTCTCTCACCGACGAACGCGATATCTATTGCTCTCCGGAAATTTGTGCCTGCATTCATCAAACCAAAAGGCATTTTATCATGCATAAAGTTTCCCCATGTAGTGGTAAACGTAGTCTTTTCTCTATTATCTTCATGAACAACAATATGATTATATCTTGATAAGCCATCAATCATAGAAATTTTGTTAGCCCCTACTACCTTCTCTAAATCATGGTCCATCTTTGGGAGTGAGTAGTTATCTTTAAGAGAAGACTAATTTAAGCTCCTAAAATCAACCCAGAGTCTTATTTCGTCATTCTTTTTTCTAATAGGGACCAAATTGGCCACCCATTCAGAGTATTTGAGGGGAATGATGATTTTTTCATCAGGGAGTTTCTTAACCTCCCTTTCTATTATTGGTAGAAGAACTGGGTTTATCTCTCTAAGATTCTCCCAAAAAGGTTTAATACCATGTTTTAAGGGAATATTGTGTTCAATAACATAAGTATCGTAAGCTTTTAGATCATCATAAGACCATACAAAAACATATTTATACTATCTAAGTAACTCAACGTATTTACTCTTTATTTGGGTCGGAAGGTATTTTGATATTTTGACCATTTTGGGATCTTCATCAGTTCCTACAATATAGTCTTCAACTTCTTCGAGTTGAGGTCGTAAAGTAGACTTTAAAGGTATATCATCTTGTTCAAACAAACTTTCTAAGGGGATCATGCCTTTGGGAATTTGATTGTTCTTAAGTAAGAGCATGCAGTGATTTGCAATTCTATCTTAGAATTTCTCTGGGTTCTCTCCTTCCTGCATAATCCAAGCAGGATCATTCTGATTTTATTGATCTATGTGGGTCTCAGAAAAATCATCAACCATTTCTAGGAAATGTTTGATTTGTTCGTCGTCTTCAAACACTTTTCATTGATGAACATTGTTCGAAATCAAAGGTCTATGTCTCATCTCGATGTGATATTTTAGTTTCAAAAAAGTAGTTGGTATGAAAGTCACAATAGCTTTATCCAAAGAATGATCTTATTGATCTTTCATTATGGGAATAGAGTGAATATTAAAGGACAAGAGAAAATTATCTATAATATCCCAGGCACAATATCTATACATTCTCAATATAGGATGCTTAGCTTGATATTGTTGTTTAATTTGTTTTACAATGAGCTCTGCATCACCATAAACTATCAGATGTTTGATTTTTAACTTTCTTGCAACTTCTAATCCTGAAACTAAAGCTTCATATTCACATACATTATTGGTAGAATCAACCTCCCATTGTAATATATAAGAGAAAGGAATAACATAATAATCACCTGGTGCCATGGATAAAACTCCAGCTCCTGCTTCTTCGCATGATGAAGCACCATCAAAGAACATTTTCCACATTCCTTCTCTAACATTTATATTTTTCTTTCAAATTTATGTTTTTTTTATTTTCTTCTTATATACATTCTTCAAAATCATCATCTATAGATAATATACAATTTCCTAAGTCCTGAACAACAACATAGATTGGATAGTTATTGGGGTTTTGAGGTTCGCTTACAGTATACACCAGTCTAGTTTCTCTGTACAGTCAGGTAAATTGTCCACCAAAAATTGGAATTGTGGCATAGGTCATGTCTAGCTAAACCCTGATGGATTTACTTCACATAGACGTAGGATTTATTTTTCCTAAGGTTATTCCTTGTTTATTAGTCATAATTAGTCATTATCCAATCTCCTATATTTTAGGGGAGAATATTTCACCTGGAGAATATTCTCTTTCAGTTGACACCTCAGTTTGACTAGTTGAGTTGAGTTTATATGTTGCATTGGTTTTTTCACCATGCAACATTGGGATCATCACCAACTCACTACTCTTTGTTCAGTTAGTTAACTGAAGACTAGTTGACTAGTTAACTCATCTAGGTGGCAGTTCACTCTCGTAACTGCCTGAGAGACTAGACTAGATGGAAGTTTACTCTTGTAACTATTGGTGTGTGTCCATATCAATATATACCACCACTATGGCTCATTAGTTACTCATGTATCCTATATCTATTGTAAATTATTCACTCTTTGAGTGTGGAATATGGTTAATGAGAATTCTTCCATTCTTTCTATCTTGCTTCTTCTTTCTCAATTTATCTCTGCAAATGTGTGTAGTATTTTCTAGCTAGATCTATTCTGTGCAGGTTAAACACATTTACATGGTATAAAAGTTGATGGAATGCTAAGAAAAAACTACACCAAAATGTTTTGCAGGTACAAAAGATTGAAGACAACAAAAAGATGGATTATTCGCCAGAAATACTTCTCACGCCTCATAACTATTTGGAATGGAAGCCAAAAATTCTTCTTCATCTTAGATGCAGAGGATTGTACCAAATTACTATGGCAATGGAAGTAGAGCCTGATTCTATCGATGGGAAAACGGACTTTCTCAATAGAAAAGATATGGCCATAGGAATTATGGGCATGTCCGTTTCTCCCAAACTTTTCCATCAAGTATATGAAGAATCACAAGGATCAACTCCAAATGAATTATGGACTAGATTGGAGGTTCTATTTGGGAATAAAGAATATTGTGAATATTTCATGCAGGAGGTCGAATAGATAGAGCCAGAAGAGAAGCCATCAGAAGATCAAGCCTCTTATAATGAAGACTCTTCTACAAAAGTATTTGTAGAAAATTGTATTCCATTAATTGAAGATGATGTCTACTCCATTTCAGATTTGTTTTATGAAATTCATGTGGAAAATATATGGCATGTATCTCAGGAGTCACATGCAGACACTTTTTCATGCGCCATGCATGCATCTCAGGAGTAAAAAAGGGATCCGCGCACATCAGACACCATTATGATATTTTCTAAGAACAATTTGCAGAAACAAATTGGATATTTGAATTCCTCTCGATAAAATATTCAATTTCAAATAAACAATCGTCTAAAATGGAGTCTGGAAAGTGAAGCTATGATCATTTCAAAATCAACAAAATTTCAGCATTTTTTTGGAAACGGTCGCACGGTTTTCAAAATTTCATCCAAAATTTATTTAGATATTTTTCATTACAAGAAGATAAAGTGGATATGTGTGGACATCTCAATGGTGCATATACTTCATCATATCCGTGCAGACATCTACATCTTCAACAAAATCTTCAACGAGCACAAACTTGCACAGTTGTGAGGTCTTCTTGGAGTGAAGGACAAGGTTGCTTAGCAACTATTTTTTGTTCCTTCTCATTTTATTTTTTTATGCATTGTAATTTGAGGGGGGGGAGGGGTTGTTCCCATGAGTTTTTCCCTCTTTCCTCGTTTAGTTCAGTGTATATTTTGTATTTGGGTACCTAACATGACCTTGTTGCTGGGACCCATTCTTTATTTTCACCATAGTGATGTTCAGGGGGGGTGTTGGAGTTACTTCACACACACCTAGGATTTACTTTTACTAAGGTTATTCCTTGTTTATTAGTCATAATTAGTCATTATCCAGTCTCCTATATTTTAGGGGAGAATATTCCAGTTGGAGAATATTCTCTTTCAGTTGACACTTCAATTTGACTAGTTGAATTGAGTTTAGATGTTGCATTGGTTTTGTCACCATGAAACATTGGGATCATCACCAACTCACTACTCTTTGTTCAGTCAATTAACTGAAGACTAGTTGACTAGTTAACTCAGCTATGTGGCAGTTCACTCCTGTAACTGCCTGAGAGACTAGACTAGGTGGAAGTTTACTCTTGTAACTGTTGGTGTGTTTCCAGATCAATCTAGACCACCACTGTGGCTCATTAGTTACTCATGTATCCTATATATATATATATATTGTAAATTTTATACTCTTTGAGTGTGGAATACGGTTAATGGGAATTCTTCCATTCTTTCTATCTTGCTTCTTCTTTCTCAATTTCTCTCTACAAATGTGTGAAGTATTTTCTAGATAGATCTATTTTGTGCAGGTTCAACACATTTACAAACCAATCCTCCTAGCAGGCACGACAAGATCTGGATAGAAGCATGACATACTTGGCAGGAGCGTCAACAACAACCACATCCATAAGGATACTTTTCACAGGAATATGAGCGAGTTTTACCACTAAATCTTTAATCATACCCAGGAACTTAACCTTTCTAGAGTCAAACAAGTACAAATATTGATAAGGTCTGGTAATTTCAAGGCCTAATTTTTCCATCATATTCTTGGGGATTAAATTATGAGACTCTCCTGAGTCTAGCATGCAATTGTGAAGTAAATGATCGTCCACAGTTAATATAATATAGAACGGATCAACAAATTCCTTATTGTTTTCAATTTGTGGTCCGAACATGATTGTAGGTTTTTCGTCCTACAAATTGATAACATCAACTTGACATTCAGCATCAGAAAAATTTATTTCTTTAGTGATTTGTTTTTTATAGATTGAGTTTCTAGAAAGTTCAACCAGAGGCATTGGAATTTTAATTTTATTAAGTTCATTCTCTAAATCGAAACTCGCAATTGGTTTTTCAATTTCCCTGGTCTAAATTTTAGCTTCTGTATTTTTTGGATTCTTAGTTTGTGCTTCTTTTGTTTTTACTTGTTTTGTTCGAGAAGCTTGCATCTCAATTGATGGTTTTGTAACTGTTGCCTCATTTTCTTTGTTTCATGATAAATATTTTTCGATGGAATATTTGTAGAACTCTTTTGTCTTGGCCTCAAATCATATTTATATTGAAGCTCATCCATTATTGAGTCAGCAAGACCTTTGTATGTAGAGCCCCCCAAATTGTTGATGTTTTCATCATTATTAAATAGAGATTCTAGATCTAAGGATTTATGATAATCCTATTTGGTTAGGTGAGGCTCAAGATCATCATCATTGAGGTTGTTTAGATCTTCCTCTAACTCCTCATAATCTTTCACTTCATCTCTCTACATGAAATTCTCAGTTTTAAATGGAGCTTGAATCTTTTGATCCTCATTTTGTATTTGTCTTTATTGTATCCAAGGATTATGGTTTCTCTTGAATTGATTCCTAACGTATGGATCAGGTTTGGCTTACTCTATTTCCATCCTGGAAATTTTGTTTGATAAATCTTTAATAATTTTGGCCATCTCATCCATTTTTTCCTCTACGAACTTTCCAGATCCAAAGGTTCCAGCATGTTATTTAAAACACCTGGGTTCTCTGGCTCCAATCTCAAATTTAGTTTTCAACTTCCCAGATGCCATCATATTGGACTCAATTTCCATAGCATTATATTTCATACACGCTAAAGTAGTGGATCTCCTTTCCTCTTAAAAGTAGAGCAAAATTGGAATCAAAAGCCTCTGCAAAAGTGACTTTTGCAGTTGGTTGAGAAGGTTTAACTTTGGTTGGGATTTTGTGGTAAATCTTATTAAATCTTTGGATAAATTCTAGGATTAATTCAAAAGTTTTCTTTCTCAAGGCTCCAAATTCAGTTAAGTAATAAATATGATCATTTTTCTCGCCCCATTGCCTTAGGAAGGAAGTTTCTATATCGTTGTATGATCGTATAGAACCTACTGGAAGTCCTCTGAGCCAAGTTCTTACCTTTCCTTCAAAATTATATACTAACAGTCTTTTGTAAACGTCCTCGTGTTCAATGCCAACAATAATAACAAATTGATTGAAAAAGGCTATATGTAATGTTGTTGTTAGATCCCCTTCTCCCATGAATTTGGGGAGGTTCTTCATGTAATTGTTGGGTAAATCATGTAGGACAACATGAAGGACTAAGGGAGCATATCTAGAAGCTACCTTGCCAAAGATCCTAGGAGGTTGAGCTTTTCCACCAGCACCTGCACCTCCGACACCTCCAACACCGACCATTGAAATTATAGGAGACCAAATTTGGGGGATAAAAAGGAGATTTTTGAAAACATCAAAAGACTAATCTACTGATATATTGACCACTTCAGGATGTTGTGAACATGGATGGTTTTAGGGGCTAAATTTATCTCATGGGCTAATTTTCCATGGTTTTTCCAAAAACAAGATTCGTTATTTTAAAAATGATTCGCCCAAATTCCATAGGCTAAAATTAATTTACCTTAAAAATCGCCAAAATTTTATAAAAATTATATAAAATACTTATAAATTTGAATATTTTTACAAAAGTATCACCAAACATTTTTAGATGACATATGAAGGATTAGTAAGGTTCGCCAAGGTTTCTAAATTTTAAAATAAATTTCCATCCTTAAAATCATCTCTAGTTGTGAATGAAGTTCAGGAGAATGATCGTGAGAAGACGAAAGATCTAGATGAGGAGGGAAATAAAAACTTGATCTCGTCTCCTCAGGTTTACATGATGTATAGATAGGAGAAGTAATAGGGGATGAATTTGGGTATAGAGAATAATCTACAAGATTTTGGGAAAAAAAAACTTTTACTTCGGGAAGGGAAAGAATCGACTGAGTATTAATGATAATGGGGATTGAAATGGATCCTTTGTTCTCACTGGAAAAAATATCTATGAATGAAATAGGGATGGTCTGGTCAATCTCAAATTTCATTTTAGGACTAATTACCTCTAGAGTTTCAAGATTAATTTCAAGTTTACATGTCGATGTTTCTGCAGAATGAACTTGTTTAAAACTTTATTTAGGGGTTAGTTATTCAACGAGAATTTTAACATTAACTTGCGTAATTCTAGGTTGATGGACCTTACCTGTTGATGCAAAAAATTGTCTGAGATATCCCTTTGGTTTCAACAATATTTTTGGATCTGAAACAGGCGTAGTCTGCTTTTCATCTGGGTTTTTCCTGGTATTATTTTGACCGAATGCCAGTTTTTTCTATGGTGGAGTCGCCAGGTGAAAGATAAAGTAAGAATTACTCATGTATTCAATCTTTGTTCACCATCAAAGACCAAAATTTACCTTGTCATTCTCCCAGGGAAAAATGATTTCGTTTCTCTGTCCCCGACAATAATGCCAAAAATATTTTGTTCCTAAGATGTATTCTAAGGCTTAAGGAATAATATCAGGAATCAAAGGTTTTAAATGGAATATTTTTATGAGTTATTTTTTCTACCTTCAGTTTTCTAAGAAATAATCTTTAAAGGAAATTAATAATAAGACAATACATAGGTTGTATCTCGTTATCTGAGTCGCAATTATAATTTGAAATGATGTAGAAATATTTACAAAACTGTTAAAACAAAGTCACGTATCAATTACAAATAAGTCTCACCTTGTTTGCAATAGAATAAAAGTAGAAGATGCACCCTTGAACATGATATAAAAATGCAGTAATTCACATAGATTTGTTAAGCCCTAATATTGGCTCATTACCCCTTAATTGGGGCATATTAGATTAGTAATGCAATTTTATTTATGTCGGCTTTAGGCCATTAGTTGTAATTTAGATTAGTAATGTTATTTTATTTATGTCGGCTTTAGGCCATTATTTGTAATTATACCTCCTAGTCTCCTATATATACCAAG
>ML780389.1:2075439-2126595 GCA_009831015.1 Picea engelmannii
TTTTGAATCATCTTGTACTTGAACATTTAAGTGGGGTAAAAGGAGGTTGCCCCCTCGAAGAGGCTTATTATCTGAAATTATCTCTTTTTCAAGGCGTTGAGTACTTTTCCTGAGGTTTTTATATGCTATATTGATGTTTGTTTTACTCACAGTAATAACAGAGGAAATTTTTTTACTAAATGAACTCTAGGTATAATATGATCACAGTAGATGTAGTACTAAATTGCAATCAATCACTCTTTAAGAATTACAGAAACAAATTTAGAGAAATAGAAACACAAAGGGAACCCATAACTCAAATTGAACGAAACTTAGAATCTTTGTCTTCACTTGTATTAATACTCAAAAAGAGTTTCATTTTTACATTCGGCAAGAAGCACCCTTGAATAAATATGAAATCTATATATTTATACAAAATTTGTCACAACTGAAAACCATTGGACTTCCCATGATGTATGACTAAAAAAAGAATACATCTAAATAAAATAACAATATGAAAATATTGTTGAGTCTTGTTGGTGCTTCCTTTGTCTCTTTGTCTTCTTTCAGATGTGCTGATTTCCTTTGATCTTTGAGTTGGGTACAAATGTCCATTAAGGCCATCAAAATCATTTCCCTTACTATCTTGGCCATATGATCTCGTTGCCATATGTACCTCTGGGTGTGTTTAGTGGGGCAAGGAATTGCAGTTGAAGTCATGGGGGGGGGTAATTAGATGAATATCTCAGTATTGGCTCGTTAAGGGATGGATAACTATTACAAGGAAAAGTAATTGTTCATGAAAAGACTAATAGGGGGAACACATGTCCAATGAGGAGGTGGGGTGAGTGGATGCAAGAATGCAGGTGGTAGAGATAGACGAGGTAAGTGACTGTTGGAGGGTGAAAGGTAGAGTGGGTGGAGAAGGTGGAATATGTACATGATTTCTCATTTCCTCCCAGCTACACTCACTTTTCCCTATTAAATGCATTGGGTGCACCTATCCATTAATGCTACCACAAATCTTGAAGGTTCGATCATTTCATTTAGTTCAAAAAAAAAATCTTCTTCTCTATTTGTGGAAGCTTCTCCTGGATCTTGTTCAACTCTTGGAATGTGACCTGAAACTATGAACTTGGCATGACCAACCATTCATTGATTTTAAGAAAATCAATCTGGATCATCTCTTGGATCATCGCCTGAGTGTTTTCCTTGTTATTTCTAGAGCTTTGATGGTTCATTTCTATCTCAATCTACCCCAATCCCTCTGAGATATTATTCCCTTCAAACTCAATCAACTTTTTATTTAATGAAGACAATGCCTCTAGACAAGCCTCTTTTACATCTCTGACAAGTTTCTTGCCTTCTTCAATATTTGTTTTACAGGATTTTAGGGCCATTTCGTTACTTACTTGTTCAGAATGAGAGAGAATGGTAAGGCCAGATGTATTAGCTCTCTGCATCCATATGAGAACTTCTTGAAACTTAGACCAAACTGAGCATGCCTCTTTTTCCTTGACATAAATATATTTTAGGGAAATGTCTACTACCTGATAGAATTTATGGATATGATCTACTTTTAGATAGAGTTTTTGTTGGGCAAATTCCATACTCTCATTGACTTCTGATGCTTGTGTTTTGAAGGCCAAAATGTCTATCATTGTGTTCTCTGTTAGGGTTGGTCTGGCCTGCAACTGCTCAATCAAGTTGTCCCACTGAGTGATTAGTCCTTTGCTTGTCTATGAACTCTGGTAGAGCAACTCAAGGTTATCTTGCAACTTCTTAATTTGATGTTAACGACTAGCCTTGATTTTCTTAAAGTCATGGCTCATCCTAATTCTGACATTTTTCTCTGTACTATATATCTCTTTTTGCAATTGTTATACCAAGAGGCATTTTTTTCATATTTCTTCGGTTAAATTGTCCACTGACCATTGGTTGGAAGTGGAAAAATCCCCTAACAAACCTGCAACTTCTTTTGCAAACTCTAGACCATCATGGTCTTTCCCATCATACACCAATATTTTCCTTTTAGTGATAACTCCATCCTTTTGGTGAGATTATCTCTTCATGATATCTTTTCATTTCTTGCTAAAAAAGAAATCTGAGGGAGCCATCTCTTCAGGAAAGATAGGAGTAAGATCACCTACGAAATTAAGTTTAGAACTAGGATTTCTGAGGCTAGTCTGTAGAGGGGTTAATGATGAGATAGGAGAACAAATTTTGGTGGAAGGTCCTTGTCCTGACATATTTGGGGTGCCAGAAGGATTATATTGTGATGAATGAGGGACAACTTATCCCAAATTCATGAAGTCTTCGAACTGAGCTAACACTTGTGGATCATTCAGTCCTAACAGTGACACTCTTATTTCGTTAAATAACACTTCAGGGCCCTTTGGGACTTCCTCAACTTTGTGCTTACTAGAGAAACTTGGCTCGAATCTTGTAGGCCTAGATTCATGTGAAGGAGGCATGGGTATTGAATCTCCTTGCAATATTTTTGGTAAACTATTTCTTCTGTGTTTCTAAAAACTGAGGAAACCAGCTTGTTGGTCAAGGGGCAGAGTATGGAATCTTCTTTAGACTTCCTCATAAGATATAAATCCCTTGAACATTTCGTCATAAGGACAATTATCATGGATGTATCGATTCATGTTAAACTGAGCCAGATAATTTTCCACTATCTTATGTGGATCATGCTTCTTGAAATCGATCTCAAATAATTTGACATCCTCTAGGGCTGGAGCCTCAACTTTAGAGTGACTGAAATCTAATAATGTAAACATACCAACCTGAATGTGGAAAGTTGGCTAGACCTTTTTATGAGTTGCTTTCAACTCTTTGTTGATACCTCCTTCTACTATCTAGTATGCCACTTCTCTTCACACCAGCCTGTCGAGAAAAAACTATGGGAGGGCATGAGGAGGAATGAAACAACCAATTACTCTGATATAGGAGAAATTCTCCTCAATAAACCATTCTGCAAGATTTCTTAAGTTTCCCATAATCCTTTCTGAAATTAGAGGTGGCGGGTGACCATAAATAGCTATATGAACCGGTACCACCACGTTGTGATTGTTTTTGTAAAAGAAATATGTTTCACTCTCCTCTATTAATTTGGAGTGCTAGAAATGAATTGGCTCAGAACTAGCTGGGGTCCAACTCTAGTTCATCAGGGGAAAAGGGGTCATGAAACAAATGGCATCCATAATATATTCCAACATGTAAAAAGGGGTAGGATTCCCTTTTGATTTTGCTAATTTATACTTAGCGATTTACTTGGCCAAATTATCAGATAACATTTTGGCCCAATTGAAAGTATAACCCTCGGCTACCTCTTCATCATGGCTACCCACTCAACCGAGAAATGTGTAGGGTTCTTCTTCATGAACATGCGATAGATCATCATGGCTACATACAACATATGAGCATCTAAAGACTTCATGGCATACATACCATGAGCGTTGGCTCTGAATTTTTCCAGATGTCCCCACTAGGTCTTGACTATATCATGACCATTTCTAGCATATTGGGTGCATTCCTTTCTCTCTAACTCTCAAATAAATGTAGCATTGTAAGTATATTTAGGAGTAGGGGAAATATTGTACATTACTTGTAGGTGCTCTGGTTGGAAAGAGATGATGGAAACCTGTTGGTGGTTGATGATGCTCCTGGTTTGGATTTTGACATGTTCCAAGGCCCAATATATCATATCATTGTAAGGTATGATTCTTGTTCGTGCAATGATCTTATGAAGTTCTGAATATGCTACATGTATACAATTAGTTGTATAAGAGTCGTCATCTTCTTCGACAGATTCGTCTCGACAGTTAATAATCTCATGCTCTAAGACATCAAATACCTACATCCAAGTTTTAATGGCACCCACAACTCATAAAGTTGTGTCTAAGAGAACATCTACATTCGGATTTGAATCATCACCTAATGCATCAAGATTCTTTGCAGATTTTTGTGGTGCCATAATCCTCAAGGGCACATAATTAGCTTACCTGTGACAAGAGAAATCTGTAAGATCTACACTGGATAAAAACTGCTAATTGAAAATGGTAAAAATGACTTTGAAATTTGAAGTGCTTTATTCAAAAACATCTATTGATCTTCGTATAGCTTTACTAACGAAAAATTTATTAAACTTAATGGAATTCATTACCTGGTGATGTTGAAATTAGTAACACAACTGAGAGGGGGGGGNGTGAATCAGTTTTTATTGTGCTTAAACAATTTATGACCTATTCATGATTTTTAATCTCTTCCAAGTGACCATTAATATTATAAAAGATATGAACAACATAAATAATGAACATCAGTCATACATAAGATATACAAATAGACATATTTTCATGAGGAAACCCATAAAGGGAGAAAACCTCTTCTTCTTCGAATGATAGGAAGTCTTTTAAGTTGTGTACATCATCTATCTTTGAGCACCAACTCAATGTGAGGCTACTACCTCTGTTTTCCAAGCTCCAACTTGCTAAGAGAACCAACCCTCTTATTTCTCTAGCACCCACTAGAAGGAAGCATCAACTCCCTGAGTGTTCGAGCACCAACTAGACTTATACAAGAACCAAGTTGCATACATAAAACTTTGTGTTTTCCCTAGCACCACCCTACCACCCTGTTTTCTAGCCATAACTAGATGGAAGATACAACTTCCAATATTCAAGCACCAACTTGAATATCAAAGGACCACATTCCTCCCTAGCACCACCCTACCACCCTGAGTGTAAATAAATGATTGGATAACCAATAATACATGTATATCTATTCTTACCACTTCTTCTCTGTTCTGCAATTCTTATCTGCTTCGATTTTCTTCTACTCTGTTCATACTCGGCTTGACTTGCTTCTGTCTGTTTTGCAATTCTTCTCTTCTTCTGTCTGTTCTGCAAATCTTCTCTGCTTCTGTGTGTTCATCTTTTTTTTCTCATCTCTGAGTTTCATCTCACACTGCGAATACTATAATTTTTCCTTTCTTACATTTCAACTCATTTTTCAGTTAGAACAACCCACATCACACAGTCACATGCATTTTTCTTTTATGCTCTCTCTACAATACAGTTACACCTCCAATTTCCAAGAAAATGCATCAGCAATTGAATCGCTAAATGTCCAAGAACTATGATTCAGTTCTACTAACTGAATCGTAACTGAACAATTAACAATGAGGTGAAAAATAGTATCCCTTCAATCAAATTCCCAATTAATCAACACTGTTGGATTACACTCGTAGGGTATCGCGTTTATCTCATATGCCCACTAGCTGTGACCAAGCGCTAAACAGAAAGTGATTTCATGATTTCATGTTTCAAAATTATTGTAATGAGACATATCGACTCTCCCATGTCACAATCTCTGAAATGGAGCTTAGCTTCTAGCTCCTTCGCTTCTCGTGACCAAGCGCTTATCCATAAAGTGTTTCACAACTCGCGACTTCGGGAATCTTGTGATGAGGCATCTCGACTCTCCCAAGTCGCAATCTATGAAATGGAGCTTAGCTACTAGCTTCTTCCCTTCTTGTGACCTTGGCTATGACCACGGGCCAAATATCCATACGCTTTTCTTGTCAGATCAACAGTCCAAAAATCTCCTACCAGCTAACGATTGAGATCAAATCACAATTTCATGTATCATGAATTCCTCACAACTCTGCCTTTGAATTTCCCCATATGCGAGTCAGTAATATGTTGATCGGTTGCCACCTGTCCTTGTTGATGTGGTCTTCCACTTTCACCTCCTAGATCTGACGACCCAGATTAGTCCTCGATCCAATGACTCAAGTCATATCGTGATTTCATGTTTCGTGAGTTCTTCGCAACTCTACCTTTGACTTCTTTAAGTTGTGTGTCAGCGAAATGATGATCGATCACCACACGTCCTCCTGGATGGATGATTCTAATGATTTCGAGACTTTGACAAGTCCGCTCTCATATGCTCATCCAAAGGATTTACCTTCATGCATTTATTTCTGGATCCAACAATGGTCAATCCTCGTGCTCAGTTCTGATGCCAAAGATCTGTTCTCCTTTTCTACATGCTCCTCCTGTCTAAATTTAGATCTGATAGCCACCGGGAATTCAGGATAGGTGATCCAACGATCACTGTTGATCTTCACTATTGAGCTTAAGCTTCTGATCTTTCCACATTCTCTTGTTCGTCATTGTCATGCTGATTTCTGATCTTACCATCAATGAAAACATGCATACTCTACCTTTTGTCTGTAAACATGCCCACAATCTCCCCCTTTGGCATTGATGGCAACCCCTTGAAGAACCTGAAGAGCTGGACTATCCCCTGAACATCCAACTATACCAGTTTATTATTCTTACCATTACCACACTTTCCCCCCCTTTGACATCAATGTCAAAGAAGAAACACGCTCCCCTAAGTTGTTGCAATATATTTCGAAGATATCAGATATGCGATAGGCACATACTCCCCCTAGAAACTATAAACGGAAGGACCAGAGCTATACTCACCAGAAATATAACAGATATTCAATAAGTACTCCCCCTAACAAGGTGAACATATTAGATGAAAGAAGATATAACCCCCAACTTCTGACGAAGATATCCAAAAGGCGTCACTGCTAATGGTTTAGTAAAGATGTCATCTATCTGTTCTATGGAAGGAATATAATTCAACTGAACAACTCTATTTGTAACCTGCTCTCTGAGAAAATGATATTTGATTGGTATATGCTTAGTCTTGGAATGAAGAACAAGATTCTTGGAGACACTAATGGCACTGATGTTATCACAGTGAATTGAAATCGGATCATTATAATTTACCTTCAAATCTGCAAGAGTTTGGATCATCCATAAAATCTGAGTGCAACAAGTAGCAACAACAATGTACTCTACCTCTGTAGTTGACAAGGAAATATATCTTTGCTTCTTACTAATCCATGATACTAAAGAGTCACCCAGGAAGAATGCACCTCCACTGGTGCTCTTTTTCTCATCCACACAATTTTCCCAATCAACATCTGAATAAGAAGTTAACTGAATATTTTGATTTCTAGGATACCAAATACAATAATTCATTGTTCCCTTCAAGTATTTGAATATCCGTGTTACAACTACTAAATGACTTTGTTTAGGAGTAGACTGATAACGACCTACCATTCCAACAGCTTGCATTATATCAGGACGGGATGTTGTGATCTACATAAGACTACCTATCATTGATCGATATGTCCTTTGATCAACATCAGGTGAAATATCATCTTTTATGAGCTTGCAACTAACCACCATAGGTGTACTAACAGGGGAAGAATCTTCCATCTGAAACTTCTTCAACATTTCTTTCAAATATTTTTCTTGAGAGATAAATATTCTAGTAGAACTCTGATATACTTTTAAACCAAGAAAATATGATAGTTCTCCTATCATGGACATCTCAAATTCTAATTGCATAGAGTTAGCAAACCACTAGACAAAAGAATCATTAGTAAATCCAAAAATAATGTCATCTACATAAACCAAAACAACTAGTAAATCATCACCTTCAGACTTAATGTAGAGATTGTTGTCAACAGTACCTTTCTTGAAACCTTTGTCTTGTAAAAATTTGTCCAGTCTATAATACCAAGCTCATGGTGCTTGTTTCAGTCCATATAAAGCCTTCTTCATCTTGCAGACATAGTCTAGATTATCTATCAGTGAGAATCCTTCAGGTTGCTCCATATATATTTCTTCCTCTAGATCTCCATTAAGAAATGTTGACTTTACATCCATCTAATATACTTTAAAGTTTTTATTACATGAATATGCAAGAAACATTCTGATGGATTCCAATCTTGACACTAGTGCAAAGGTTTCATCAATGTCCTATCCTTCAACTTGTGCATACCTTTTACAGACTAATCTGGCTTTATTCCTAACAACTTGTCCTTTTTCATTCATTTTATTATTGAATAGCCATTTGGATCCTATTGCATTCTTATCTTCAAGTCTAGGAACAATCTCCCAAATATTGTTCTTCTCAATCTGATCAAGCTCTTCATTCATAGCTCTAATCCAATCATTATGCTTGCTAGCTTCATCAAAATGTTTAGGTTCAATCATAGATAGAAAAGAAACCCGAGATTGTTCTGAGTCTTTAATCAATTTCCTTCTTGTCTGAACTTCTTTATTTATATCTCCAATTATCTGATTTTCGGGATGATTTTTTCTAACACTTCTGAGAGGTGGTTTTGTTTCTTTCTGTTGGTTTGTGTCATCCCGAGTATTTGTGTCTTCATCTGATTCAGATTCTTCTCTTTTTAATCCTTGGACCTATTCATATTCAACTTCAACTATATCTTATGTTCTTGATTCAATACTGATTACATTACGTACCGAGATTTCTTCATCAACTTTAATGTCGATAAAGTCAACCAATTTATGCAACCTCTTATTGTAGCATCTATATCCTTTACTGTTTGGAGCATAACCTAAGAAGATACCTTCATCAACCCTATCATCATATTTGCCAATATTTTCATCATTATTCTTAATATAACATTTACTCCCAAAGACTTTAAAATGCTTTATTGAAGCAGGTCTTCCAAACCATAGTTCATAAGGAGTCTTGTCACTGTATGGCCTGAGATGAGATTTGTTCAAGATATGAACAATTGTATGAATTGCTTCCACCCAATATGCCTGAGAAATATTCTTTTCATTCATCATTGATCTTGCCATCTGCGAAATTGATCTATTATGCCTCTCAACTACTCCATTTTGTTGTGGAGTCCTTGGAATAGTGTATTCTCGTTTGATGCCATGTTTATCATAGAACCCTTTGAAGTTCCATGAACTAAAATATCCTCCTCTATCAGACCTTACTACCTTCAATCTTTTTCCTGTTTGATTCTCAGTCAAAGACTTAAACACTTTGAATTTTTCAAATGCTTCAAATTTTTCCTTTAAAAGGGAAACCCATGTTAGTCTAGAATAATCATCAATAATCAACATAAAATAGTTTTATTTTCCTGTACCTTCTTTTCTTGATGGTCCACATAAATCCATATGTACTAACTGGAGTGGTTTTTCTATTGAAGGAAAGTTTTTAGATTTGAACTATGTCTGAGTAAGCTTTCCTATTTGGCAAGGTTTACAAACATAATCATATGGCTTTGATATCTTTGGAAGATCTTTTACTGCCCCATTGTTTCTAAGATTGATTATATGATCAAAATTTAGATGTCCAAGTCTCCTATTCCATAGCCAACTTTCATCATACTTGTTTAAGTGGCATTCTTCTTTTTCTTATTTTAACACATAGACATTGTTTTATGTTCTTATCCCTTTTGCAGCCAACTATCCTAAATTCACAGACTTTATTTTACAATCTTTAGAAGTAAAAATAGCTTCACATCCTCTGTCACAAACTTGACTGAAACTTAGTAGATTATGTTTCAGACCATCTACAAACAACACATCTTGAGCTTTTCCTTTACCATTACTTAGACTTACCATTCCTTTACCTTTTATTTTTCCTAGTCCATCATTTCCAAAAGTTACATTCTCTTATTTGCTTTCACTTAGAGTTCAAAACTTACTTTTGTCTCCAGTCATATGTTTGGAACATCCACTATCAATATACCAGGGATTCTTTTTTCTTTGGGTTGATAACACTTGTCTACACTTGTCATCTTCTTTCTTCTTCCAAACCTTGAAATTTTCAGCAGTGGGATTCAAATCTGGCATATAATTCCTTAAGTGACAATCTACAGCTTTATGTCCATAGTTATAGAAGATGTAACATTTTGGTTCACTGAATAACAAATCATAATGATTGTTATGCTCATAACTGTTTTTATTTTTCACCTGCATCCTTCTCCCAATCATCACATGATTTATAGTCTGTGGTTGTTTGTTTCTTAGCTATCTTAATCTTTGTTGATTATTCCTTGAGTAACTTGATTGCTCATATCTAAATATTAAATAACAATTTATAACTTTGTGACCAAAGTTAGAATAGAAAAAACAATATCCATAGAAAAATCCTTTGTACCTAGAAAAATATTGTTTTATTTCAGTGGGTCAATTTCTTCCATGCTGATAATTTCTCTGATCTACAGATTTGGTTCTAGTACTTTTTTTTCATTCCTTCTTGGTGGTTGATTTTCTTTCTTTGTTTTTGCAGAGTGGTTGTTGTCAATGATTGTAGATTTGACAAACTTGATGGGTTCTGTATTACATGGATGATCACTACTTGATCCTTCTTCATAGCCCAAGCCAGATTTCAACTTTGTATTCCTTTGTTGATTTAGAATGGAGGTTAATCCTTCTGATGCTTTAATACTTGACAGATTTTGGTGATACAATGCCTTAAACTTCTCCATCTCTTTTCTTCTTTTTACTATCTCTTCTTCTAAGGCTTCACATCTCGCTTTCTTTTCTGATAACTGTTGTTTCAGAATGTCCTCTATTTCATTTGTCTCTTCTAACTCCACTTTTAGTAAGTCGAAGTCTTCATCAGGTATTTTACAATTCATTTTAAACTTCATCAACAATTGTTTTTGTTTTCTCTTCTTAGATCTAAGTCTATCAATTTCTTCCAAAGCACTGATTAATTCACCTTCCATATCCACCATAGCTTCTTCATCATCCATGTCACCTCCTGTGTGTTTATCATCAAGATCTCCCATAGACATAAGCATAAAATCATTCACTTTGTCCTCACGGGATGAATCAATATCTATGCCTTATGAGGAGTCATCATTGTTTGCACACAAACTATTCTTTTTACTATATTTCTTAAATTTGTATTTATTTTCATCATCAGAGTTGTGGTCCTTTTGGTACTTTTTCTTGTGAGGAAACTTAGAAGCAAAATGACCTATTTTACCACAGTTAAAGCATTTGAAGGGAATCTTGCCTTGGTATTTTCCTGATCCTTTCTTTAACCTCCTCACAAATTTTGCCTCAATATCATCTAGTTCTGAATCAGTATTCTTATCTTCTTTAAAAGATGCTTCTCTAGTAATGGATTTATCTTTGCTAATTCTCATTTCATATGCAGTTAGAGTTCCTAGGAGTTGATCAATGGACAAAGTTTTAAGATCATTTAGTTCTTCTATTGCAGAGAATTTTGGATTAAATTTATCAAGCAGAGATCTTAAAATCTTCTGAACTAAAAATGATTCTTCAATCTTTTCACCAAGACCCTTCATGGCATTCACAAGTTCTTCAACTCTTAAAAAATACTTGCTAACTGTTTCATCTTCATTCATATTTAGTTGTTCAAATTTCAATCTATATGTTTGAATTTTGGCATCTTTTACTTTCTCATTTCCTTCATAATTGCTAATAAGTTTATCCCACATTGATTTAGCAGTTTCAAGATGCATCACCTTTACAAACTCAGCTTCAACAAGTCCATTCAAGATAGCATTCATTCCCTTAGAATTAAATATAAACTCTAACTTATCATCCTTGGAAGCTAGCACAATAGGCTTTGTATATCCAGTCTCCACTACATCCCAAACATCAGCACCTAAGGCCATTAAGTATGTTCTCATTCTAACCTTCCAGAAGGAAAAAAAATTTCCACCAAACAAAGGAGGCTTAGTGGCTGAAGTCCCTTCATGAATTATCATGTTTAAGCTTACAGATCTACCTTTAAATAAAAGTAACCCGCTCTGATACCAATTGTTGAAATTACTAAGACAATTGAGAGGGGGAGGTTGAATCAGTTGTTACTGTGCTTAAACAATTTATGACTTATTCATGATTTTTAATCTCTTCCAAGTGACCATTAATATTATACAAGATATGAACAACATAAATAATGAACATCAGTCACACATAAGATATACACAGAGACATATTTTCACGAGGAAACCCATAAAGGGAGAAAACCTTTTCTTCTTTGAATGATAGGCAGTCTTTTAAGTTCTCTACATCATCTATATTTGAGAACCAACTCAATGTGAGGCTACTACCTCTATTTTACAAGCTCCAACTTGATGAGAGCACCAACCCTCTTATTTATCTAGCACCCACTAGAAGGAATCATCGACTCTCTGAGTATTCCAACACCAACTGGACTTATACAAGAAGCAACTTGCATACATAAAACTCTATGTTTTCCCAAGCACCACCCTACCACCCTGTTTTCTAGCCACAACTAGATGGAAGATACAACTTCCAATATTAAAGCAACAACTTGAATATCAGAGGACCACCATCCTCCCTAGCACCACCCTACCTCCCTGGGTGTAAATAAATGATTGGATAACCAACAATACATGTATATTGATTCTTACCACTTCTTCTATGTTTTGCAATTCTTCTCTGCTTCACTTTTCTTATACTCTGTTCATACATGGATTGACTTGCTTCTGTCTATTTTGCAATTATGATTTTCTTATGTTTGTTCTAAAAATCTTCTCTACTTCTGTCTGTTCATCTTCTATTTCTCATCTCTGAGTTTCATCTCACATTACGCACTATAATTTTTCCTTTCTTGCAGTTCAACTCATTTTTCAGTTAGAACAACCCACATCACACAGTCACATGCATTTTTCTTTTATTCTCTCTCTACAATACAGTTACACCTCTAATTTCCAAGAAAACACATCAGCAACTGAATCACCAAATGTCCAAGAACTATGATTTAGTTCTTCTAATTGAATCGTAAGTGAAAAATTAACAATGAGGTAAAAAATAGTAGCCCTTCAATCAAATTCCCAATTAATCAGCATCGTTGGATTACACCTACAGGGTCTCGCATTTATCCCACATTCCCACTAGCTATGACCGAGTGTTAAACAGAAAGTTATTTCGCATTTCAGGATTCTTGTAATGAGATATCTCGACTCTCCCATGTCACGATATCTGGAATGGATATTAGCTTCTATCTCCTTCCCTTCTCGTGACCATTGGTTGTGACCAAGCACTTATCCATAAAGTGTTTCACGACTCGTGACTTCGAGAATCCTGTGATGAGGCATCTCGACTCTCCCAAGTTGCAATCTTCGAAATGGAGCTTAGCTACTATCTCCTTGATTTCTCGTGACCTTGGCTATGACCACGGGCCAAAAATCCAGGTGCTTTTCTTCTCAGATCAACGGTCCAGAACTCTCCTGCCAGCTAACAACTGAGATCAAATCACGATTTCGCGTATTGTGAATTCCTCGCAACTCTGCCTTTGACTTTCCCCATATGCGAGCCAGCGATATGCTCATCACTTGCCACCTATACTTGCTAACGTAGTCTTCCACCTGTCCTTGCTGATGTGGTCTGCCACATTCACCTCCTGGATCTGACGGCCCAGATTAGTCCTTGATCCAACAGCTCGGGTCATATCGCGATTTCACGTTTTGTGAGTTCTTCGCAACTCTACTTTCAACTTCTTTGTGTCACGAGTCAGCGAAATGATGATCACTCGCCACACGTTCTCCTGGATGAACGGTTCTGATGATTTTGGGACTTTGACAAGTCCGCTCTCGTACGCTCATCCAAAGTCTTAAGCTTCATGCATTTATTTTTGGATCCAACGATGGTCGATCCTCGTGCTCAGATATGACGCCTGGGATCTGTTCTCCTCTTCTCCACACTCCTCCTATCTAAATTTAGATCTGACAGCCGTCGAGAATTTACGATGGGTGATCCAACGATCACTGTTTCTCTCCACTATTGAGCTTAAGCTTCCGATCTTGCCACTTTCTCTTGTTCGTCATCGTTGTGCTGATTTCTGATCTTGCCATCAATGAAAACATCCATACTCTGCCTTTTGACTGTAAACATGCCAACAGGTGATTCTGGATTCTTATTTTAAATCATTATCCTTAATCAATCATAAATGTCATTAATACTTCGATGATTCGTGTTTGAGAGTTTTAGATGTGATAGGGTGGAAATCTCCCAAAGTATGAATTCATGGAGGATTTAATCTCTGAGTAATCACTTTTAAATATTAATTAATCATGTTAAAAACATTGTATTAAATTTAAGTGTTTTGAAAGTTCGTACTTCAGAAATTTTTTATATAGCACAAGAGAAATTTCCCGAAATATGAAACTACGAATTAATTAATTAACTCTTAATCGTGACTAATTAAAGTCATTAACCATTTTATTAATTCCTTGAAAACCCTTTTTACTTTTTGTAATCACTTTACTTTGACGCTTTGATAATCCGGGGATTGTGAAATCAAAAAACCCTGAAGAGTAGTCACTCAGAGTGTCGTGGTAGGGATGACATCATTCTGATGACGTGTCAAGAAAGGAAAGGTGCCATGTGTCACTTGAAAACATGTGAATCATCCGATGTAAATGTCAAAAATAAGTGCCACGTGTCAACTCAAGGAAATATTTTTAAAAGGACACGTGTCCTATGACTTGTGTCCGCAATTTCTTTAGGAATAATCACGAGTGACTATCTTTGAGTTTTGAAGTTTCAGGGTTTTCGTTGTTTGGGTTTGTAGGAATACCCAAAGCGCGGAGTTGTGAAGTGACCACTGAATGCTTTGTTTTAAAACTTAGGCGACTTCAAAACTTCAGAGATCATTAGGATCATCAAATCAAATTAAATAAACTCATTTACAGCAGATATTGTAATCGCATTTTTGCTAAATAACAACAAATGGATTTGATTTAAAATTAATGGCAACTCTCAAAGTTTTTTTCTTTTTGGGTAAATTTTTTTATTTCTAAGGGGTAAAATATAAAGTTCAAAAGCTCAAAATCAGGCGTGTTCCAACACTTTGACAACATAATGGTTCAATTTTTATCATAAAACATTGTTGTTAGTTCTTATTGTTCCTATAAAAAATAATGCCAAAGTCTATTGCTCCATTAACATATCTGAGAATTCTCTTTCCTGCCTTGCAATGTGATTCTTTTGGAGTTTCCATGAACCTTGAAATCAAGATCACTCCATAGATAATATCAAGTCTTGTCATTGTAAGACACATAAGACTTCCTACCAGTACTTCAAACAATGTAGG
Organism: Picea engelmannii; assembly: GCA_009831015.1. Lineage (NCBI taxonomy): Eukaryota > Viridiplantae > Streptophyta > Pinopsida > Pinales > Pinaceae > Picea > Picea engelmannii. The sequence goes on from ML780389.1 coordinate 2,090,383, forward strand.
ATCCACTTTGGACCCTTTATCTTCCTTTCTTAACTTCAATCCTATTATGATAGGTGTCGGAGCTGCTTTGGAATTTTTCATATTGAATCTTTTCAAAATTTGATGTGCACACTTAGACTGTGAGATAAATATACCAGTTTTGGACTGGAGAACTTCAATACCCAGAAAATATCACATGATCCCTAAATCATTCATTTCAAATTCATCCTTCATGACCGAAATAAATTCTACTATGCCAAAATCACCTGTAGATGTCAAATCATATACATATAAGCAAACAATTAACATATTACCTTGTTGATTTTCTTTGACGTACAATATTGGCTCACTTTCACTTCCCTAAAATTCATTTTGTGTGAGATAGGAATATATGTGACTGTACCAAGCTCTGGGAGCTTGTTTTAACCCATATAGTGATTTCGTCAATATATACACTTTGTCTTCTTTTTCTAGAACCTCATAACCTTGTGGTTGTTCCACATACACTTAGTCTTCTAAGTTTCAATTAATTTTTTTTTACTTTACATCCATCTGATAAACTTGCCACTTGTACTGTGAGACAATGGATAACACAGTTCTCAATATGTCCATGTGCGCAACTGGTGCAAATGTTTCATTAAAATCAATTCCAGGTTGTTGTGTAAAACATCTTGCAACTAATCTTGCCTTGTGATTTTGCACGTTTCCTTATGCATCTTGCTTGGTATTATAAATCCACTACAAACTTATCACATCCTTATCTTCAGGTACATATACCAATTTCCATATCTGATTGTTCTCTATGCATCTGATTTCTTCATACATGGCTTGTTCCCATACATCATATTTGACAACTTATTCCAAAGATAATGGATCATCTATTTGTGAAAACAAAGAAAAAATTGAAAATGAATTTGTTGTGTCCTCATTATAGATTTCACGCAAACTTCTTGTCTTCCTTGGTAATAAACTTGCTAAAGTTGGATCTGGGGATGTAGAACTACTTTGACTACTCGTTGATGTTTGTTGTTCTCTAGGTGTAGAATGTGCACATGTTGTTCTTACTCTAGTATTATGCGTTGTGATTTGTGCCACACTTGTAGAAGGAAATGTGCATTGTCTTGTGGTTGGAGCTTGAACCAATTCATCTTGTATGTCGTCATGCTCTATTGCATCAATAATGTTGATTGTCTTTTATATGCTTCCATTCCATGCTTCATTCTCCATGAAATGAACATCGTGGTTGATTAGGACATTTATCGTGACAGGGTCATACATCTTCTATGCTTTTGTGTCTTCAGAATACCCAACAAACATACATTTTTGTCCTTTGTTGTCTAGTTTATTTCTCATCTCATCTGGAACATGTACGTATGCGACACAACCAAAAACTATTAAGTGCACCACATTATGCTTTAATCCTGTCCAGGATTCTTGAGGAACTATGTTCTTCACACTCTTTGTCGGACATGTGTTAAAGATGTATACTGCAATTTCTACATCTTTAGCCCAATACTCATTTGAAAAATGTTTGGCTGCCAACATACTGTGTGCCATTTCCATGATGGTTTTGTTATTTCTTTCTACGACACCATTCTATTGTGGTGTATATCACATGGTGAATTTCTTGTAGATTCCATGAACTTTACAAAAATTCTTAAATTCTCTTGAAACGTATTCTACTCCTTTGTTAGTTCTTAGACACTTTATGTAATAACCACTATGTTTCTCCACAAGAAATTTAAACTTTTGTAAACAACCCAATGTGTTAGATCTATTCTTTAGGAAATAAATCCATTTATTTCTTGAGAAACCATCAATAAATGTCAGAAAATAAGTAGTGTCTCCTATAGATGGAGTTTGCATTGGTCGAAAAATGTATAAATGTACAATTTCCAGTGGTGCTTTTGGTCTGTAAGACTTTCCAACTAGAAATCATTCTCTATGCTTCTTTCCAAATATGAAGCCTTCACATATCCTTTCTGGTTTTTCAATCAATGGAAAACCTTTTACCATATCCTTTGTGTGTAGCAGATTTAGACCTTCAAAGTTCAAATGTATAAATCTGAAATTCCATAGCCAAGAATCATCCTGTATTTCAGATTGGAAAGTTGCATGTATCTGTGTGCTACTTTCTCCTTTCTTGGTACTACGTGCACTATTTTCTTCATTTGAAATGTCCACACTTTTTGTTGTAAATGCAGTGTCTAACTGCACATCTTTTACTTTACCAACAAATAGCATTGTATTCTTCTTCTTGGTTGGATTCAATGTCAATGGGAACATTTTGTTACTTGTCATTTGGATTCTTGCAATAAGTCGATTTCTTGGGCATTTATCTATAATCACACAGTGATTATCTTCCATGTAGATTATGTATCCTGTATGTAACCACTTTCATGTGATCATTAGATTATGCTTCATACAAGAAACATAATATACATCAGGTATAACTTTATATTCTCCTTGCTTAGTTCAAATATATATACTTCATTTGCCTAAGATAGTGACTTGGATATATATTCCAAGTGTAACCTTGGTTTGGACTAACTTATCCAAACTAGAAAACAATTCTATGTTTCCTGTCACGTGGTTACTACAGCCTAAATCTAAATACCATATGTCACATGGACTTTCTTGAGCAACATTGCATTCAATTGGTGAGAATATAGAAATTAACATAGGATTGGTATGGCTATTTGCATTGTTTCACTGATCTTAACCTTGCTTGTTCTCATTTTACTGTGTCTTCCTGCACTCATATGCAAAATGTCCATAATTTTTACAGTAATGGCACTGAATATTTGATTTTTCAGTTCTCTGACCACTTGACTGACTGGTATTTTGGTTTTGACCTCTTCCACCAGTATTTCCAAGACTTCTACTATGTCCATCTCTAACATAACTTCTTCCTCTACCTCTAGAGTTATCTATCCCCCTTACTCTTCCACGACTTATATATGACTGCATGGAAAATGCATTCTCTAATGACATATTTGATCTATTCAATATGTGTTCATGATTAATGAGGGAAGCTTGTCGTTCATTTAGACTAAGATAACTCAAGTCTTTTCTCTCTTATAGAGTCACAACAAGGGTATCAAATTTAGGAGGAAGACTCGTAAGTACCTTCTCAACAACTTTTTTGTCTTCTATGATTTCTCCATGAAACTTAATTTGATTTATGAGGCCAATCACATGGGTATAAAATCAATCTACTATATATGTTTCTTTCATTGACAAAGTTCCAAAATCTCTTCTAAGAATTTGTATTTCTGAAGTCTTTACTTTGTCCATACTTTGATAAGAGGTTTGTAATATGTCCCATGCTTCCTTGGCTTGCTTTTCTAATGCAACTCTTGGGAGTATGCTCTCATGCATGGCTTGATGTATGTGAAACATTGCCTTTCCATCTTTTTTTCTTTGATCTTTCAAGACATCCTTCTCAGCTTGTGTGAGTGAATTATATGTTTCTTAATCTATTGGTTCCATGTATCCATTCTCAACTATCTCTCATACATCTTGACCTCAGAAAAATGCCTTCATGGTCAAGGAACACATCTCATAACTCTTTCTTGTAAAAGTGGAAGGTTGTAGATTTGAGGTAGAAGTCGTACTTCACCTTACTACAAAGATGTTTCTCTTGAACTTGTTCTGATAGAACCTTATTTGATCAACTTGCTCTGATACTAGATCCTGGATCAACAGTGTGTAGCACAGTGACAAAATACTGTGCGCCACAAACTTCGACGTTGAACACTCAAGACTTATTCCATGATGGGAAACTTAGTAGATTTACGCCGTGATAAAGCACTTAATAGAATGATTTATGGATGTAGAAATAACACAGTGTTATGCTTTGCAAATAAACTCATGAACAGAGTAAGACTTAGAAATGCATGTAAGTACAACAACACTCAAAATACTTGATATATATATTAAACTTTGACACAACGCACGAATACAAGGTACAATAAATAGGATGATCTTCGGCTCCAATGACTTCTTCTATTGACTTCATAGACACATAGCTTGTGCTCTCTGACTACTTGGACTCCTAAGTTGTTGTTGTTTCTCCTTCACGACTTTGTTCTCTCTACCTCTCTGCATCTCTATCTACTAACTAAATACTCAAACTTATATGAGCTACCACTGAGATTTCATGTAGATGTAAGACTCACTCAACATTAAAGACGACCATTAATTCTATTGAATCTTCAACACCTTAACTGGATTCGAGAAAGATAAGATCGATTCCACTAGTTTAACTCCTCTCCTTATGGACTCACTAAAATTTTCTTAACTAAACATGTGACTTTGTATTTGCACACTAACAGACAAATGTGTAGACTAACAATTGGGCGAATAACAAAACTACTGATAAATTTGACTGACTTCAGTGGAGACATGAAAATCTCACTAACTTGTAATTACTATTTGCAAAAATGAGAAAGATATTTACCTTTCCTTTATTGATTTAATATTTATCGATAATTATATAATGAGAAATATATATATATATATATATATATAATGTCAACTCTCTCTCTTCAAATTATGTGTACTCTTTATGGAATTGAAGTTTTCTCATAATCTTTTAAACAGGTCAATGAAATCCATCCGATTATCCCAATCCCATCCAAAACATGAAACCTCTATCAATTAAAAAATTTATAACTATTAAAGACGGACAGAATACATCATATTTCTTAAATTCTTATGATGCATTGACAACATGTTCTCCATAAATATGGAGATGGATCTAAGACAAACTTTCAACGAGCACCATTTAAAGAAGATAGGGCGCACCAATACAGCATTTAGGGAAACTTGGTCTCCAACCAACATTTACGGAAGTTTACCAATATAAATAGTGACAGAAGCTTCACCCAGTTTTGATTAATGTTCCATCTTCTCTACTCTTAAAATTTTATTGCATTAATAAACCATTATAAAGAAATTTGAGAGTTGACATTTTTTTTTTCATAAATATAAAACTGTTTTTATTATGTTATATTTATATATTAAGTTTAAGATTAAGATATAGGTTATTTATTCACATTAATAAATTAGTTGAAAAAATATCTCAACAATATATAAATTTAAAATACTAAGTTAGAGACTATCTATGACAACTTACTAGATTTATAACAAGTGAAAAACAAGTCACATAAAAATTACAATAACAAATAAATTTATAACCACTTCCTTAAAATTATTAAAAATAAACAACTCACATAAAAATTACAATAACAAATACATTAACAAATCATACAATAACAAATACATTAACAAATCATAATTATGAAAAATCCCAACACAACACAAATAGAAGGTAATAACTGCAACATTAATATAATAATATTCACTAATATAGTACAAGAGCCCGCTTTATCTCCTCCATTCTATGAACAAACCTAATGCAGTAAGAAGATCCGAAGTCAAGAAAAAATAAAGCAATAAGAATCAGCAACCAGTGTTTATGAAGGTGAGCCGTCACAGTTGTGTTTGTGGAGCTGAGTCGTCACTCTGTCCATCAGTGTAACTTCTGTTTTGGCCTATCGTTCTCTCTTCATCTTATCTTGCAATTTACGTGATATCTTGAAACATTTTCACATTTTTAAAAACGAAAAGCCAGCCATATTTCACAGTAGACATATATCACTATTAAATTAATAACAATCAAATGAATTTTTTTGGCAATCTTTAGCGAGTACAATAAATTATTTTTAATATGATTAAGTAAATGTGAAAATGTAAACCCAAAAGATATGTTTTTATAAAAGCTTGGAAGTAAATAGATGAAATTATAGCCTTTAATTTGTTGTGACCACCAAAAATATTCCACACATATTTAATCTTGTTCATAAAAACCCCATTAAAAGCTAAAACTCTATTAAATATGTTCATTTCCAATAGATATACACGCTTCTAGACGTAAATATTCACTCACTAAAACTAATTTTGAAAATCTTATAATAATATTCACTAACGAAAACTAATTTTGAAAATCTTAGTTTAGTATATCGTTCAGTACGCGATTCCAATCTATGGGTTCTGTGCTATCACATATTTCTTTTATTCGTGGATAACCGGGCACTATAAAACTGTTATCTTGCCACATATTGCTTTGATATTCAAACTCAGTACAACTCTAGTAAAAATTATGGACATTTTGCATATGAGTGAAGGAAGAGACACTACAATGAGAACAAGCAAGGTCAAGATCAGTGAAACAATGAAAATAGCCAAACCAATCCTATGTTAATTCCTATATTCTCACCAATTGAATGCAATGTTGCTCAAGAAAGTCCATGTGACATATGGTATTTAGATTTAGGCTGCAGTGACCACGTGACAGGAAACATAGAATTGTTTTCTAGTTTGGATAAGTTAGTCCAAACCAAGGTTACACTTGGAATATATATCCAAGTCACTATCTTAGGCAAAGTAAGTATAGATATTTGAACTAAGCAAGGAGAATAGAAAGTTATACCTGATGTATATTATGTTTCTTGTATGAAGCATAATATGATGATCACAGGACAGTTGTTACAGACAGGATACATAATCTACATGGAAGATAATCATTGTTTGATTATAGATAAATGCCCAAGAAATCGACTTATTGCAAGAATCCAAATGACAAGTAACAAAATGTTCCCTTTGACATTGAATCCAACCAAGAAGAAGAATACAATGCTATTTGTTGGTAAAGTAAAAGATGTGCAGTTAGATACTGCATTTACAACAAAAAGTGTGCACATTTCAAATGAAGAAAATAGTGCTCGTAATACCAAGAAAGGAGAAAGTAGCGCATAGATACATGCAACTTTCCAATCTAAAATACAGGATGATTCTTGGCTATGGAATTTCAGATTTATACATTTGAATTTTGAAGGTCTAAATCTGCTACACACAAAGGATATGGTAAAAGGTTTTCCATTGATTGAAAAACTAGAAAGGATATGTGAAGGCTTCATATTTGGAAAGAAGCATAGAGAATCATTTCATGTTGGAAAGTCTTACAGGCAAAAGCACCACTGGAAATTGTACATTTATACATTTGTCGACCAATGCAAACTCCATCTATAGGAGACACTACTTATTTTCTAACATTTATTGATGATTTATCAAGAAATAAATGGATTTATTTCCTAAAGAATAGATCAGACACATTGGGTTGTTTACAACAGTTTAAATTACTTGTGGAGAAACATAGTGGTTATTACATAAAGTGTCTAAGAACTGACAAAGGAATAGAATGTGTTTCAAGGGAATTTAAGAATTTTTGTAAAGTTCATGGAATCTACAAGAAATTCACTGTGTGATATACACCACAATAGAATGGTGTCGTAGAAAGAAATAACAAAACCATCATGGAAATGGTGCGTAGTATGTTGGCAGCCAAACATTTTTCAAATGAGTATTGGGTTGAAGACGTAGAAATTGTAGTATACATCTTTAACACATGTCCAACAAAGAGTGTGAAGAACATAGTTCCTCAAGAATCCTAGATAGGATTAAAGCATAATGTGGTGCACTTAAAAGTTTTTGGTTGTGTCGCATATGTACATGTTCCAGATGAGATGAGAAATAAACTAGACAACAAAGGACAAAAATGTATGTTTGTTGGGTATTCTGAAGACACAAAAGCATAGAAGATGTATGACCCTGTCACGATAAAAGTCCTAATCAGCCGCAATGTTCATTTCATGGAGAATGAAGCATGGAATGGAAGCATAAAAAAGACAGTCAACATTATTGATGCAATAGAGCATGACGACATACAAGATGAACTGGTTCAAGCTCCAACCACAAGACAATGCACATTTCCTTCTACAAGTGCGACACAAATCACAACGCAGAATACTCCAATAAGAACAACAGGTGCATTTTCTACACCTAGAGCACAACAAACATCAACGAGTAGTCAAAGTAGTTCTACATCCCCAAGTCCAACTTTGGCAAGTTTATTACCAAGGAAGACAAGAAGTTTGTGTGAAATCTATAATGAGGACACAACAAATTCGTTTTCAATTTTTTCTTTGTTTTCGCAAATAGATGATACATTATCTTTGAAATAAGTTGTCAAAGATGATGTATGGGAACAAGCCATGGATGAAGAAATCAAATGCATAGAGAACAATCATATATGGAAATTGGTATATGTACCTGAAGATAAGGATTTGATAAGTTTGTAGTGGATTTATAATACCAAGCAAGATGCATAAGGAAATGTGCAAAATCACAAGGCAAGATTAGTTGCAAGATGTTTTACACAACAACCTGGAATTGATTTTAATGAAACATTTGCACCAGTTGCGCACATGGACATATTCAGAACTGTGTTAGCCATTGTCTCGCAGTACAAGTTTATCAGTACAACTCTGGTAAATTAGTTTTCTTTGAATTTAGATCTACATCCCAAGTTTGTGCAGGACTCCCTGATTAAAAACATTAAAAATACTTCACCTTGAGGCAAGCAAGATTAATAGAACCTGCTAAAATTCCTAAGGTTTTCTAGGTTATCTTAAGCATACCACAAATCGATATTAGGAAAGAGGAAGTCAAATGGCCTAAAAGTGAGATTAAATAGTGATTGGGTTTTGAAAGCTTTCAGAGATAAAGATGAAAACCCCTTTTCCCCCTGCACCCTCTTCTTGAACAAGTTTTTGTAGAAACAAACTAATGACTCCATTTTCCCAATAAAGGAACGTGGTCTACTATTCCTCTCATCTTGCAAGGAAACGAGATCCCTAGATGGAGCCTATATTGAAACAAAATTTATTTTACTTCTCTAAATCCAAATCTCATTTTTCTCTGGTTACGGATCCGCCCTTAGTTCTAAAAAAGGGGTCAAAAGGTCTTTCAGGATTTTCGGGTTTCGGGATTCGGCTATTCACAAAGTATATTTTTAATGACAACCCCAAAGTCTCGGTACCGAAGTCTTGAAAAAGTGACTTTTTAAAGGAATTGAACATATTTTAAAGTAATAATTAAAAATGTTAATGGCCTTCTAAGCCTTTCACATGTTCTTTTTCGGCCATCTCAACTTAATCATCATTTCAAATGTCCCGACGTGCTTTTCATGAAATACATTTTAATCATGATTAATGAAGGTTTAAAATATACTTAACAGATAGTTAATCAGTCGCAATTCGAGAAATCAAAGAGTCGACCTTGAGTCTCCTTAAACCCTGATTACCGAAGTCGTGAAGTTCTTAAAATCTAATGCTATGTTTATTAATAAGTAAGAAGGTTTAATGATAATAAATCCCATCGTGATTTCGTGATTCAGGATTTCTTGCGTTAAAGAGCCATTGGAGTCCCGATACTCCAGCCCATGAAAAGTAAAGACTAACCCTTGATCACGATTAATTAAGGGGTTAAAACAAGTTTTTAGCACCTAAATAAATTCCTTCGTTGTTTCGCGATTCAAGATTTACTTGTGTCATGCCTCTTGGGGACAAGATACTCAAAACTCCGAAACACAAAGTCCCAAAAAAATTAAGTGCTTAAATGTAATTTACTTATTTCAAAAACAAGAATTAAGGGTCTTAAGTAACTTTTCCTATTTCACTACTCAGAGTTTTCAATGACATGCCTTTCAAAATCCTAGTTTTGAATCGCCGATATGTGGCGATATCTATAATGGATTAATGAAGATATTTATTGACATAAAGTGTGTATCTCTGGGCATACCATCCCCATTAAAGCATTTAACTTGTATCGCCTATATTGGTATGTTGATTTTAAGGAAGGTTAAAGGTTAATAAAGGTTTATTATTTTGAATTTCGTTCTTACTTTCAGACTAGGAGTGAGTTACACTCAAAAGAGCTCACGGATTTCTTCTCTGCAACAGGTTTTCATTTTAGCACAAAATACATGGCACCTAGAAAAGCGCCTAAGAAGAGTGAGGAGGCAAGTGAAAGATCGAATCCGGATGGAGATGTTATATCCAGCACTACACCACATGTTGGGGATTCAGTCAAATCCTGGAGACAGATTTTTGAAACTTTAGACTATGAGATTAGGAATTGCCCCGACGATTTCGGAAATGAAAGGACTAAAAATAAACTCAGAGACATAGCAGAGTATGAGCTTTACAAAATAGCCACACGACTGAGACTCATGCCATACAACGACATGATAAGCAGGTCTTTAGATAAAATCGGCATTCAAATGAGGAGCATTCTAAATAGCCAAGGGGTCGTCGTCGGCTCGTTCAGACCCAAGAATATCCAAGTAATGTATAAACTACCCCCTACTTCTAAATACATTTATAATCTTGAATTCGTACCGGAATTTCAAGGAAAGGAGTGTACAGAATTCGATCAAACATATCTGGCTATAATCAAAGAATGATGGGGAATTCCAACAATATTTAGAGCTGATACTCATGGAAATTATGCCACAGCTCCATTAAACGAATACATGGTTTATATAGCTTTGATTCTATGTAGAATTTTCGAGAAGAAAAACCCTATCCATTTCCCTACATAATGGGTGCCACGTATACACAAAGTAGCTGAGGGTTACAGTTTCAAATGGGGTAAAATTTTATTAGATAATCTAACTAAGGAGATTGCAGAGTACCAAACAGAAAAATTGAAAGGCCGACCTACATGTTTTTACATGTCTGCATATATTATGGATGGTATCTATTACATGACTCCTTTCCCCTTGATGAATTAGAGATGGAACCCAGCCTGCATGGAGCCCTTTCATGTTTATCATTCTAAACTATGGGAGGAGAATGTTAAATATTTCTTTTACGAAATCCATCACTATGTGGTGATACCTTTGCACCAAATTTTGTATGGTTATGCACCCACTCATATTTCAGAGTCAATCGTGGGAAACCTCAAGGCAATTTCATATTGGTTTATAGAAGAGGGTGTCTCCTATGTCAGGGTTTTCAGGTGCTTGATTCCTCCTCACACACTTCCAAAATTCCTTCCCGACAGACTGGTGTGCTGGGAGGTGGCCTACCAAATAATAAAAGGTCACATCGACACAGAATTGAAATCATCCCAGAAGATGTTCTGGCCATTTTTTCCTGTACAGATTGAGAAGTGTTCACTTCTTAACTTTGTTCATTCCAAGGTTGAAGTTGTAGCACTGGAAGACATCAAATTGGTAGATCTTGAACTCAAAAAACATGACCCTTATCAAATTGTAGGAAATCATCTTACTCATTGTAATATGAAGATGTATGAACATGAATCTTCTCCCTACGACAACATGTTCAAGGGAGCCAAAACCTATGAGGAAATATTAGACAGAGTTTAGGCATTATCAACCGACCTACAAACCAGCTTTTTGACTTTCCAGAAGCACAGGCGAAGTGGTTTGCTGAAGCTTCTACATGGAGAATCAACAACCCCTCTTCTAGCTCAAGGAAGTATTCCCCCATGTTTCGGATCAGAGGCTCATGATAAAGGGACTGCAGAAGAAAATCCAGAGAAGACTGAAGAGTCTTCACAAAAAGCAGAAGCTTCACAATCAAAGAATCCGAGGTCTGAAACGAGTTCCAAATACGAGACTCCTTCAAATTTGAGTTAAATGATCCCTCCTTTATCATCAAATATTCCTACTGATATCCCTAAAATAGTAGGATAAAATCAATCTATAGACTTGGGTAGTCCTATTACATCATTTACTCCCTTACAGTCAACTTTTGGGACTCCTCATCTGGAAGTCATATATGCAAGTGACCTTACTCCTATCTCTAAAGAAGAGATACCTCCCTTTGACTACTTTTTCAGTAAGAAGAGGAAGGCAGTACTAAAACAGTAAATGCATCTGAGAGAAGGAACAATGGTGAAGAAACGCAGAGTTCTCGTAGATGGGCAAAACCTATAAGAGGAAGACTTCACCATAGAAGTAGCAGGTTCTATGGGAGCTTTGGTAAATGCAAGTTTATTCTCAGTTGACTCTCTGACAACAAGGCTGAAGAAGAAAAATCAATGATATCTCAGTTACATGACCAAATAAAGCACACAGAAAATAATATTAAGAGGAGGTAAATCAAAGAGTAGAAAATGCCAGGACTCCTGACAAACAGGAAATGCAATTGTTGAAATCTAGTTTAGATGAAGCAAACAAGAAGATGAAAATGAGTCAAGTACAGGTTATTCGTCAGGAGGAATTAGTGAGACAACTACAGGTTGAGTTGAACTCTATTGAAGGACAAGTTCTGAATATAAAAGCACTTCAAGCCCAAGCACTAGACGTGCATGAGAAACTACAAGCGGAACAACAAAACATGCTTTCTAAAATAGAAATCATTCAAAACTACTTCCTGGAAGTAAGCCACTCACTGGATAGCATGGTTTTAAAAGAAAAAGAGGCTACAGTAGCTCGCGCTGCTTTTCAAAAGGCAGTAGCATTTTTGGCTAGAGAAGAAGTACCAGCAATCCCAAAGCTGACTATAGAAGAACAGATCAGGGGAGACATCATGTTAAAAACATGGGAAACCAATATTTTCAAAAGAAGGAAAATGGAAACAAAAGTTAGGAAAGAATGTGAAGAAGTGTTTGATCAACTAGATACAAAAACACTGGGCATTGGCAAAGGTGATTGTCCTAGGCTGTTAGGACAGATCAATGTTGTAAGGCATCAACTACATATCAAGGAGAGCTGGAATGAAGCACAGCTCGAGATTTCACAATTGAAGCAGCTTGACACCACCCAAATGGATAGTTGGCTAATAAAGCCAAATCTACAGTTGCAGTCGACAAAGTTTGACAAGGGAAAGATCAATGAGAAGCTACCTAAAATTCAGAGGAAGTTATATGTTTTTGAATCAAAGGACACGTCAAAACCTTCTAGAATTTTGGTACAGTTTCTAGACAGGTGTGTCGAGTGTTTGGGACCGAGCAAAGGAATCATTTCAAAGAAATTATGAAGTAATGCATGTGTGCTCATTTTTTTCCAACGGGTAGAAAAGTAGAAAGTGACCAAGCAAAACAGTTCAAATTTTGTATTCTCTAACCATTAGCACCAAAGAGATTAGGAGAATACCAACCATCTAGGATTGATGATTTTCTTTGTACAAATACAATTTTGAAAGAGACATCAAGGTATTTTTTCTTTGGCCAATTTGTATGAGAAAAAAAAATTCAATTTGCCATAATTAATACAAATGCAAGTCGAAGACTCCAGATCCTGTCAAGTTTGAGTTATGTGTCCTTCTGATTATTTCATATTTCATATCATTTCTCATATATCTTTGATGAATTCTTAGCTGTAATTTAGTACAGCATCTACTGTGGTGATTGATTATTTTAGTCATCTAATTTGTTTACAACTTTTTCTCTATATCAGCTATCAGCAGGTACAAGCCCTGTGAATTACTTAGATTTTTATATCTTATTCTTCATTAAAGTTCTTCTTATCTTTTTTCCTCTTATGTCACAAAGTGAGATTCTTCCTTGGTTGATGCCTCACATTGTTCAATAGCTTTATGTTTTTTTTCATTTCATGCACAGTTTTCAGTTTAGCTCAAATACGGGAAGCAACCTTTGATTCTGTTATACTATTAATTCAAAATTTTGGGAATTTTTCTTACATAATCTAAAATCGAAACAACAACCCAAAAAAACAACAATCTTTAAAAAAAAAAAATCATCTATGCTAGTACATGTTATGAGACAGCCCAATATTGAACCCGGTCTCACATAATAGACCCATATCTCTTTAACTCTTTTTAACACCATCTTGAAAAATGCTACTACCCGGGTTGAACTTGAACATTCATGGGCAGTCATTGAGCAAGATATTAGCATCCAGGAACAATTGGAAGCTAGACAAAGACAACTCATAAACCAGCCATAGCTCCTTTTCCCCTAAGAGTTTTTTTTTCCTTTATTTATATCATACACCCTCTTTTTGAATGCCTAGACTTTATACTTTCAAGCCTTAAGTATAAACTCTAGAACAACATGTTCTATGCCAGTCAAGCCTTACTATGTCATTTGATCATTTCAAAAAGTGGAAGATCAATAGCTTCGTCAGTCGCGAAGGATTCAGGGTCTGTCAACAGTTACTTTGGAGCCACCTCTGCCACCATTAAGGTGAAGACTTTCTCAAGAAGGATCGTTTGAAGCGATCAGGCTACAGAAAACTGTGCCCGATCCTACTCCAAGAGGATACTTTCCAACTCCGGAGGAATCCATTGTTTCTAACCTTGAGACTCAAGGTTTTAGGCCAACAAATCCTCCGATTACCGACTTTTCGATGTTGATCTTGATTTAGATTGTCCTCCCTGAGGTGACATCTTCTGAGTGCCAGCTAGTTCTATGGGAGGAAATGAAAGTGAATGTTGCTACTTCATCCAGGAGTTCACATACTCACGTTATGGATACTAATGGAGGTGGCATCCTACCTCCTCCCCCACCTTCGCTAATCAAGACCTCAATTTTTCTAACTCCCATGACTTTGGGAAGTGGTTCTATATCTTTAACGGTTTCGACCACTATTTCATTTACCCAAAACATGATGGGCGCTCCTTTCTCATATGGGATGTCTGGCTTTGATACGAACTCGGTCCTTACTTATTCTACCTTACAGACCATGGGTCTGGGGGCAGGGAGATCAAACGCTCCCTTGAAAGGGTCAACCATGGGAATTACTGCCCCTTTTAATGCCATTCCTTATGGTAGGGGTCATATACCTCCTCCGTCCCCTTCGCTCGACATTGCTTTTTAGAAGCCAATTAGGCCTAACACTAATTATAGCATATTTGGTGGAGGTAGTTTAGGACCTTCCTCTTACACAATGTCGGCGGGATCTATGTTGTTCTCTTTGTTCAGTTCATTTGGGAACAACACTTTTTCTTCGGTCTCTTTATCGACTGGGGGAAACCCAAACTTTGGTCCACAAAACCTAGTACAAGGTACCATTCCTTCGTAGGGAATGATGACTGGTGTATACTCCACACAGGGTCTTTGGAATCCTTGGAAGGGATTGTTTCCCTCACAAGGAATGTTGGTTGGGGGTAACCCCTTCCATACTCAATGGAACTCCAAGAAAGGCTCCGTACCTATGCTCGTCGGATCGGTTGGGGCATCCCATACCAAGGTCCTTGGAACATAACACAGAGAGTGATCCCTATGCAGGATATGTCATCCACTTTCAAGAGTTAGTCGATGATGCCTCAACAAACATAATTTCATTTTGTTGTTCAAGGACATGATTTCTATCAAAACCTTGGCCAACAATCCAAATTTTCTTGGAAACTTGGTGCCATTCAAATTCTAGGGCCCTCTTTCCCTTTAAATAATTCACAACCGAAACTACCCTTTCCAACAACTCTACATTTTCTAGACTTGTCAAGATTATTGAATGGCCCAATCTGTCACAATCCGCGTTGGCCCCCCATGCCAACCAATTTTCCTTCGAATATTCTGAAATTCAAGGGAAATCCTGACAAAGATACAGGTGACCATGTGATTACCTTTCACTTGTGGTGCTCGTCAAACTCGCTGAAAGATGACTATGTTCAATTGCACCTTTTTCAATGCACTCTTATAGGGGGTGCTGCGAAGTGGTATATTGAGCTTGATGGCTCGAGGTACTCTTACTTTAATGACGTGGCGATGGTCTTCTTGAACCATTTCCAGTTACCTATAAGATACGATGTTGGAACCAAACTTCTATCCAACTTTGAGCAAACTAAGGCTGACCATATCTCTAATCATATCTAAGAATGGCGACAAAGAAAGAGCTTGATTAAGGTCAAGGTCCCTCCTGCTTTCTTTCTTGATTGGTTCTTGAAATCTTTGGTTCCCTGTATATCCAAGGACTTAGAAAATTCCAGGGTGTTTTCAAAAGAAGAGGCTATTATGAGAGCCCAACAACTAGAACTGATCTACTCTCAGTCTGGCATGCTCTACAAGATCTTTCTAGATGCACCACGGTCTAATCTCGATAAGGAAAAACAAAATTTTGGGCCCCACGCCAATTGCATTGTGGGCTCAGCACAAAGAAATCCCATGGATCTATTTTCAAATCAATTGCAATGATTGTCGACACAAGAGACTGTGGCCAGCCAAACTCCTAGTTTGGTTGTCCCGGCTGCCCACATGTCGAATGTACACAATGTGCAGTCGAAGAATCACAAGGCTAACCAATCGACCGAGGGAAAGAAGAAACAATGAAATAAGAAGGGTATAGGGGATACAAATTCTTCCAGTAATTCTGGCGGGGGGAAAACAGAGAATAAGAAGTCAAAGTATCTGTGTAATCTTTGCACGGAAGACCACCAAACTCACCTATTCCCTCAGCTTGCAGAATCTCAAAAGCTATTAGTGCAACAACAACCTGTTGTTTTGATGAACCCTTTTCCACAATGGAAAAATATGGCTTAGGCTTCTGCATCCACAAGTGCAGTAGGGGGAAGTCAGGGACCCTCCGCGCCTACCAATAAAAACCTAGCTGGGAGCATTTACATGATGAATGTTGATGCTCATTTATCGACCAGGACTCGTGACTACAGAATGACAGAATCTATCAAGAAGGTCAAGGAGGCCACTAACCCATCAAATTATCTCCAAATTGAGAGGATGGTGGGAGAAACAATGACTCGCATCCCTAAAGGTGCATTTAAGAAATATTCCCATAATCCAAATGCAAGGGCCGCTCAAAACTACTCCTTCATGGAGGATCTGTCACAAACCCCTTGCACGATGTATTCTCTGGAGGTTCTCTATAGTTTCCCCTCGAAGAGAAAATATTTGTTGTCTTTCTAGGGAGCGACAGAGACTAGTAACCCAGGAGTGATTGTTTTCGATCGAACTGACCTAAAACCTCGTCTTCCTCACCGCGTTGCCTTTAAGATAGTACTGGCCTACACCACAAAATATTTTACGTGGAACATTTTTTGTACGGTGGTTAATGAGGGTGCCTCACATTGCGTGATGATGTTGGCATGTTGGAATGCCATTGGCCAGCCTGAGTTGTCTTAGTCACCTAAGTTTCTTACATCTTTTGACGATCGGTCATTTATACCACACAAAATAATTCCTTCCTTTCCTGTGCAGTAAGGGGGTAAAACTGTGTGTGTCGAAGTTGAAGTGGTCAATGCACCTCTCGACTACAATATTTTGTTAGGATGGATATCGACATATGTGATGCATGCAGTGGTTGCCACAGTTTTTTGGGTCTTGTTCTTTCCGCACAAGGGATGAATAGTGACCATTGACCAGTTTTCGTTTTCTCGTCTTGACCCTTCATCGAGGGCTTCCACAGTCTCGATGATTGATAACCCGCAGCCTGGAACTATCAACTTAGGTGTCAGTTTGTTTCTGTCATTGATGGGAACTTTTGATTACCCTTCACCTTCCAACGATGTAAAGCTTATATCAAGTGTTCCCGACCAGCCGAGGGTTGCAATTTTGCAAGTGTCATCTTTTAGAACGAGATACTTTCATAACCCATGTACTTTACCTTCCCCATTGGCTTCGATGGAGGGGATAGGGAACCTTGGCATGACCACGCCCTTATCTGCAACTAAGGTTGCATACAACATTGTCCAGTAAGCCTCAGCAACCCAGATCTGGATCCCTCACAGGAGTTAGATCTAGTTCTCGAGCCTATTTTGGCTAAGAATTATCTCACCACTCAAGATCCTTTACACTTGGTCTTTCCCTCCAATGAGGCGATTCTTGAGGCAATTACAGGTCCCAATAGACCTTGGGATGATCTACATCATAGATCTTATTTTCTTCCCAATCTTAGGAGAGTGGAGGCGAGAGAGTTTATTCTGACCATGAATGGAGATAGCCCTTGTCCTATCCATCCTCTGGCTACGCATAGAGTTTACGCCGAGGGTAACATGGAAATCATTGCTACAATGATTCCAATCGATATCTCCAAAATTCCTGGCATCATGGAGAATGATTTTGTCGAAGTGGATTTCTCCCCAAAGATATTCAAACTTACACCGAGTTATTCAAGGATTTTCACAATGTTTTTTCTTGGTATTACGAGGAGATTCCAGGCATCGACCCACAAATTGTTGAACATGAAATCATGACTTATCTTGATGCCAAACCATTCCGACAGAAGCTTCGTCTAGTCAATCCTCAAAAAGCAGCATCAATCAAGGAAGAAGTAGAGAAATTGCTCAAAGACGGTTTTATGTACCCCGTAAAATTGACGGAACGGGTGTCAAACCTGGTTTTGGTTAACAAGAAGTAGCGCATGTTTTGCGTTTGTATGGATTTCCATGATTTGAACAAGACCTTCCCAAAAGAAATTTTCCCAACCCCATTTATTGATCAGATTGTCAATGAATGTGTAGGCTACAAAGTATCTTCATACATGGATGGTTTTTCTGGATACAATCATATTCAAATCAAACTCGAGGACAAACATAAAACAACTTTTATTGGTCCTTGGGGTACCTTCGTGTATCGAAAGATTCCTTTTGTCTTGAAGAATGTTGGAGCTACATTTCAATGGGCCATGTCATTCACTTTTTATGACCTCAAACATATAGTCGAGGCATACCTCGGTGATCTAGCATCATGTTCTCGCAAGAGATATGATCATCCCACCCATCTACGACTAATCTTTGAGTGATGTCACTACTATCGGATTCACTTGAATCCTAACAAGTGAAGTGTTTGCATGACGTCATGTCGTCTTTTAGGATTTATTGTATAGACAACATGGATCATAGTCAATCCTCTCAAGGTTGAGGTGATAGTTCAATTGCCTCTAACATGCACAATACCCCAACTTTAGAGCTTACATGGGAAAGTAAATTTTCTTCGGTGTTTTTTCGCTAATAATGCCGAGATCACTTAAGGGTTCATCCATATTTTGAAAAAAGGGGTACCATTATGTTGGGATGAAGCTACTCAACAGTATTTTGAAGCGTTGAAATGTGCCTTGATGTCTTCCCCTCTGCTTCAGCCTCCTGATTATAATAGATATTTCTTGTTGTATTTGGTTGTTACAGAGTTGACCATGGGCATGGTATTGGTTTAGGAAGATGACATGCTCAAATACCAAGCTATATATTATCTTAGCCGAGGCTTGGTTGGACCAGAACTCAACTACTCTCATGTTGAGAAACTTGTTTTGGCAGCTGTCCATGTTGTCCAATGATTTCATCACAACATTTTTCGTCGCGAGACCACCGTCATTGTCATCGTCCACCCTTTCCAATATGTGTTAACATGATCAGTCATTGGCAGAAATATCAATATATGGGTAGTTATCCTATATAAATTTGACTAAGATTTTATTTTTTCAAAATCCAAAAGGTCATTGGTCTTTGTCAAACTAATTTCGGAACTATCGGTCGAGTCTAGTGATATCATGCCTAAAGAATCACCTATAAATGGATATATTTTTCTAATTTCATATTGGAACCCCTGGTATGGAGATATACTTGTGTATCTCCAAACTTTGAAGTGCCTCGCTTCTGCTTCTCGTGATGAGCATCGAAGAATTCAACATCAAGAGAGAAAGTAACTTATACTCGATGACACTTTGTATCCTCGAGGCATAGATTTCATTCTTCGACGATGTCTCACACACGAAGAAGTAGAGCTCATTTTGAATGACTGTCACACCGGAGCATGCGGCGGTCATTTTTTTGGGTTGGTAGCAACCCAAAAGATTGTATGTGTAGGTTACTTATGGCCCTCATTAATCAAGGATTGTGTGGAGGTGGTCAAGAAGTACCACCCATGCCATATATTCTGTTGAAAGATGAGGACACACCCTGCTCCTATGTTTCCAGTCATTGTTGTTGGTCCTTTCACCAAGTAGAGGATTGACTTTACTACATGTCACCCGGCTTTAGCCAGGGGGCATTGTTACATCATTGTAGCAGTATAGTACTTCACAAAGTGGGTCAAAGCTATGCCAACATTTAGGAATGATGGAGAAACCATGACTCTTTTCATCTTTAATCAGATAGTAGCAAGGTTGGGTATCCTGAAGGAGATTGTCACTGACCATGGTAGTCACTTCTAGAATAGAATGATGACTGAATTAACATCAAAGCTCGAGTTAAAATAGGAAAATTTGTCTCCCTACTACCCACAAGAGAATGGTTAGGTTGAAGCTATGAATAAGTCTCTTAAGACTATTCTTCAGTGGATGACCAATTCTGCCAAGTCAAATTGGCATTTGATATTGTATTCAATGTTGTGGGCCTATCGAATGTCTATGAATACTTCCACCAGTTTTTCACTTTTTTAAATCGTATATGAGATGGAAGAAATCTTACCTATTGAATTTCACATCCCTTCTTTAAATTTGGTAGTAGAGTTACTGCCAGACACTTCACTGCTTGAGGAATGCCTTCTATATCTCGAGCATCTTGATGAGAAGCATCGTGATGTAGCCTTAGCCAATGAGGCTCATAAGAAACGATTCAAGTGTCAATATGATTGGTCTGTTTTCCCTCAGATTTTCTCCGAAGGTGATCTTGTCCTAGTCTATGATCAAGACAAATATCCCCTGGGGGCAGAAAAGTTCAAACCCATGTAGTTCGAACCGTTCATTGTGAATAAGGTCTCAAAGAGGGGTGCTTACCGTCTGATTTATTTTGAGGGAAATGATTTAGAAGAGCCTGGAAATGGGCTCTACCTTAAGAAGTACTACTCTTAAGTTGTTCACCTGGGTGGATTCTTTTATATATGTATAGTCTCTTATACATTTTTTGTCTTTTTTTTCTTGTGGACGTGTATTTATTTATGTGTTCTTTTTCACTGTGGTAGATGTCAAGTGAATCAAAGGTTTACTTTAGGTTTGCGTATGGTGCTAGAAAACACACCCGAAGGCTTGCTTCTATAGCTTGGGTGATTTTCACACCTGGAGACTAGTTCCTATCTTCTGGAGGTATTTGTCTAGGGGACGCAAAAAATAATTTTGACGTGTACAACACAGTGAAAGAATTTCTTCATGATTATTTATCACATGGCATTTCTCACCTCTGGGTTTACCTAGATGCTCAGATGTTTGTGTCCCAGTTAAATGGGATTTACCACGTTTATGATCCCACTATGCACTGACAATTCCTTAGGGTTCATCTCTTAGAACGATCTTTTGATTACATTACGTATATCCAAGTTCCTAGGAGATTTAATCATTTAACATATACTCTAGCTAATCAAGTTTTATATTGACATGTTGCTCACATATAAAAAGAAAAATCACACACATAAACATGTAAATACATTTGTAAAAAAATTTATGTATATGTGTGTGTGTGTGTGTCCAAAAATAGTATTATGAGTACAAAAGTGGGCATGAAAGCCTCAAAAGTCATCGGTCTACATCGTTGGGCTTACGCCCTCAAAAGTTGTGTATAGTAAAAAAATTTCCATTGGCACATCAATGGTCCGACAGTATCTAAGGTCGAGGCCTATTCGCCCTTCTATAATGAATGACGGTGTTTGCAGGATGTTGGAACAGCTGGACCCAACTTTGAGGCACCCCTACTACATGTGGCTGCCTCCCGAAGTTTTTGGTCTTCCTGTCATTGTTGGTCCTACCTCTGGTCGAGGATGACATCCAGTATTGGCAAAGTATGTTGGTTGAACATGCCCCACATATGTACATAACAGATTCAGAAGTCAGTACTCTACACACACATAAAAAGGATATATATGAAAATTAAAAATTTAATACACTCTTAAAAATATATGTTACCTATCTCGCCACATGTTTGGTGCAAGCCCATTTTGGGGAAAAGGCCATTTTTGGAGAGAAAAGAACGAAGTGGAAAAAAGATAGCTGGAAGGAAAAGAAGCACATGCGAGGAAAGCATGTGAGGTGTGCATGCAAGAAAGACCTAACTACATTAGGGTTAGGTTTTTTTTAAGATATTGTAATGGTTGATAAGCCAAGAATATGTATAAGTATTACCTAGGAGTTATAGTGGGAGAGAGACAAGAGATGAGAGAGAAGAGACAAGATATAAGAGACGAGAGACAAGAGACACGAGAAAAGAGACAAGAGATGAGAGAAATGATAGAACTATAAAACCAACAATTTTTATGCTGATGAGCTAGAGAGGAGTCGAGCAATGTGATCCAGAGGGTTAGATTGCAGGCTGAGGAGCCTGGTACAATCTTGTTAGCATCACAGGGATTGGGAAGCCTGTTGAGATTGTAAGATCCAAGACTATAAACACACATGGTGTGATATGTTGCTGAGATATAATAAAATATCTTGAGAGACAAATATTTATGGATGTAGCCCAGGAGGGGATGAACCACAGTAGAACATGTGTTATGTGACTGAATGTGATGCATCTCCATTGTTTTTAATGATTAAATGATAGATAAATGAATGAAGGAACTAGTTAGATATGATATTTCACATGCATGAGTAAGAGTGACTGATTAATTAAAATGTTAGAATAAATGAATGAAGATCACAAGGTACAACCACAGATCCCCAATTATTCTCAGGCTACAAGCATCTGAGTATTGCAGCCACCCATATAATTGTCTCGGGTGAGACTGCACAGTGCACCCTGTGTACGGCGTTGCCTTTTGGTTTACTAGGGGGGCGATAGTTTTAGAGAGATTTTGTTGGAAGCTTGTTAAATCTGAACTTGGCTCAAATTATGACAGTAAGGTAAGATCAGAGTAGATAAACTGTTAAACCAAAAAAAAAAAAAATATGGTTGGAACATGATGGAATTAAGTGAATAAGATCTGTTGAAGAAGCATACAAAGAATGTCAGATCTTGTGACAAAACATTAAAAGAATGAGAACATAAAATGGGATGTTGAGATCCTGGAACCCAATGAAGGAAGAAATCAAGAGATGGTTGAAAACAAAGGAGCTAGATTTTTCACAGAAACATAACAGAAACTCGAAGTTAATATCACGCTAATATATGGACAAGTACGTATTCAACGACTTGCATGAAGTATTTTTTTGTTATTTCCCGCATGTGTTGTAGGAGTGGATATTGAGGTTGAAATAAAACCATCCTACAAATTGGATCAGACAGCTAGAGTGGAATCCTATGGAGATCGTGCAGTTACAACAAGTTGAAAATAAATTTACCCATGCAATATATTTTTGGTTAGACAACATTGTTGCAGGATTTATCACAGAATTTGTAGTAGATACTGTGAAGTCTTACATCGCAAAAGAGAAAGAGTTCCTAAAGGGACCTCATGGTAGGTATATCATATCTTTATATACTTCCATTAAGATATTACTATATAACAAGGGTGTAATGGAAATTCCCTCAGACAGCTAAACTTCCTTGCATGCATGGGGGAAGGGGGGAAGCGCTAACAAGATACAGAGAAATGGAGGAAGAAATGGATAGAGGAAAGAAGGAGGAGGACTTGGATCCAATCATGATGGAGGAATACCAGATCAATCATATCATGTCAACAGCTGGAAGAAAGTGCAGTGAAGTACCCTACCAATATAAGATGAACAATAAGAAGAGAGACATAGCCGTGAGGGAAGGCTTGGCAAGTGATGAAGAAGAGGTAGAGTATCCTTGGGCTATGGAGTATATTAAGGAAATCCCACGTGCAACATATGAAAGGAAGACAAGAGGTCCAAGAGCATGAACCAAAAGAAACACTCCTATCCATATCAGTGTCAGTGTGGAACCCATAAACCCATGTGCAACTAATACACAAATAATAACACCACCATTTAGACAACCCAATTTCGGGAGGAGGATAGAAAGAAGTACATCTAGTCAAGGAGAAACAACTGGATGATCCAGTTTAGTAAGTGGTATCCAAGTATCTACACCACACGGAGGTAGTAGTTCAACATTCAGGATGGTAGGACATGATCCCACCATCATATTACCATAATTCAAAGAGAGGCGTCGGAGGACCCTGAGAAGCACTTGTTCATTTGTGAAAAGATCTGGGAAGAAAAATATATCATGGATGAGGACAATAAACTTTCATAGTTATCCATCATGACAAGAGACTGTGCAATGGATTGGTACATGAGCTTAGCCATAAAGAGTCCACCAGAAACAACAATAATGATTGTGGATACCAAGAAGCTATTGATAAATGAATTTCAGAATCCTATCTCAGAGGATCAATACATGAATGAGATGATAGAGATAAGATAGAAACCAAGAGAATCTGTGTGGAAGATTGACCAGAGATTCAAACGATTGAAGAGAAAGATAAAATATGTCATGACATATATGCAGCATAGGAATATCTTTGTGAACTCACTTCTACCACATTTGAAATACGCTTTGAGACAACAAAAGTTTTAGACCTAGGTAGAGAACCTATAGGCAACCCTACAATTGGAAGAGAACCAATATCAGAAGATAGATCCAACCATAGAGGAGCTGAAGGAGGACCTGAAGAACTTAACATTTCAGCTAAACCAGAATAGGGGTAAGGACAAAAGAGAAGTTGTTTGGTGTACCACATGTAGGAAAAAAGGATACCACAAGAATGAATACCCAACTTTTGCATAGTACATGGAAACAAGACTACCAAACCCTTTGCCATCATGAGGAATATGGTGTGAGATCTGTAAGACACAAGGGCATGATTCATATAACTATCCAATGATTTAGAAATACCAGACGGTGCCTCAGAGTTCATATTGCCACTTTTTCAAGTCAATAGGCCATGATGACAAAGATTGCAGGACAATGGAGTTGATGAGGGAATGAACATCAGATACCTATAGGGTGCAGGTAGAGATAATAACGGGAAAATATGCACCTCCGTTTAACCAAGTACCATCCCCATATAACATTGTGCCACAACAATATAACATTGTGCAGTCGTAGTACAATAATGCACAGCCACAGTATAATCCCATGCAATATAACCAGGTTCCCCAGTACAACACATTGTGAGGAGATCGAGCTAGCTACAAAGGTGGAGGACGCGTTAGAGGAGGCGTTGGAAGAGGAAGAGGACCGGTGGTATGTCATACCTGTCAACAACAAGGGAATTATGCACGAGAATGTCCACTTCCACCTGCGACATGTATGTATTTTCATGCATCACATCATGACACAGAAGAATGTCTGACACTATTGGGGAAGAGCTAGGAGAAGATAAATCAAAACAATCAGAATGTTCAACAGATTTCTGCAGAAGAAAGGGATGATGGAAGAAATGTCAACATAGTTACATGTGGAGGATATAAGACAGGAAATGATGCAATAAGACAAGATCTAGCACAACACCAGTGGGTGAAGAAGAATGCCAAACTACAGAAGTAGTTTGATGTGCAGAACGAAAAAGGGATATTCAAGCAATCCAGAAAAGAATTCTTCCATCCAGACATTGCATATACATCAACTGCACAACATACTCAAGACGTACCAATGTATGATATTCCTTCATCACTGAATCATACTAATGAAACGCAACCTCTAAGACAAGTAAGTACCATAAAGGCTTTTCTACAATCCTGTGTTATGTTATTAAATGACCAATCATCTATTAAATTTTTGAAAAATATGCTAGAAAGATGTAACTCAAGGGTAGAAGGGAAATTAGAACAAAAAATAGTCAATCACCTTCATATAAGAAGTAGTACAAGCAAGGAATTCAGATTAAATGCTAACATTGGATATTTCAATATGGGGGACATCATACTAGATTTAGGCTATGAGGTGAATGTGTTACCCAAAAAGACATGGAAATGTATGGGAGAGCCCACATTAGAATATTTACTTGTTCAGTTGAAACTAGCAAATCAACACAACGTTCTACCAATTGGAAGGCTAAAGGCAGACTTTGAAGTAATAGAAATAGTGGATGGAACAACACTGTATCCAACACTACTTGGACTGGATTGGGTGTTCAAAAATCAATCCATAATCAATTTGAAGATGAGGCATATGGAATTCGATTCAAGAGAGTACAAAGTCATTGCACCATTAGATCCATAATAAGGAGAAAGGTTTATAGAACCCACTTGTTTAGACCTGGAGGAAATTAACCAGTTGTATAGAACCACCGTGTGAGAAGAATATTATGTGAATCCAACTACAGATGGGGTACTCAATTGGAGAAGTATCATGTCATGTGCCTCGGATTCAGATATAGGGTTGGAAAATTGGTAGCAGACATTACATGAAGTCTCCACAAGAAGATGTTCAATAATAGACCACGCAGTACGATGGGTAGGTACAGAGATAAGAGAACCTCCTAGATTTCATGGGGTGAACGACTTAGAAGAAATACTAAAAAGATATGAAGATGAAGTTTTATCAAATTAGAGTCTCTTAGATCTAGATATAGCACTCAAGGAAACACCTACAAGATGGTGGGGTGCACACAAAGATACCGTTAAGGACTGGTACCAATGCAAACGATTACTACGCATTAGATTCGGTGTAGAGAAGAAGAGTATAATGATGCATAGATATGATGGACAGGGGTCACCTACGGAACACTTGAATAAGTGCATAACATTATGGATGATGACATTGGCAGAGGAATTGCCTCATCACTTTATTCATACACTAGAAGGAATCCAAGAAAACTGGTATGTGGGCCAGGAACTGTGCAGAGGAACTGCAAAATGGACAGTATTACAACAAAATTTTACAGTCACTTTATCATTGAACATGAGAACCCCAACATAGATTCAAAACTCAAATAGATCAGAGAGGTAATATTCATTCAAGAACCAGAGGTTGAAATCATAATAGAGGACCAAAAACAGAATAGACAGATAGTGAAAGAACTATTGTTAGGCTACGATGTGCAGGAAGAAGCACCATTTGAAGAGGACCCGCGCAACATTTAGATAATAGAAGTTGAAGGTGAAAGAGTGGTGGAAGGTCCACCTCTGGAATCAAAAGTGTTTTATTCTCCGATCAAGGTGAAGAAAGTCAACATTGGGACAATTGAGAATCCCAAAATGGCCAACATTGGAGACTACTAGGATGAGCAAATAGTAGAAAGCATAACAGAGTTATTGCACGAGTACAGTGACCTTCTCCCAAAAATATTTATAGAGATGAAAGGAATAGTAGGAGAGATAGGAGAGATGAATATACCTCTCAAATATAAGGCAAGATCAGTAATACAATGACCATATAGACTGAACCCAATATATAAGAAGAAAGAAAAAGAAGAAATTGACAAGATGTTGGAGGATGGAATCATAGAACCAGTGGAGGAAAGTTAATGGGTAAGCCCTATGGTAGGTCAGGAGAAGAACCAGGGAGGGATAAGGATATGTGTCGACCTGAGAAAGATAAATGATGCTTCCTTACATGGACAATTTCATACCCATTTCACAGATGAAGTATTAGAGAATGTAGGAGGCCAGGAAGCATACTCATTCACAGATGGATTCTCAGGCTACCATCAAATCATGATAGCCCCAGAAGATAGGTACAAGACCACTTTTTCCATGGAATGGAGATCCTACCAGTACACAGACATGCCTTCTGAACTAAATAATGCACCAGCAATGTTCTCAAGAGTAGTCATAGCTACTTTTAGAGAATTCATCCATCATTTTTTAGAGGTAAACCTGGATGATTGGATAGTATACAGTTTGTTGAAGGACCATGTAGAGGTGTTAAGGATGATGTTAGAAATATGCAGGTTGTGTCAGATATCACTAAATATCAAGAAATGCAACTTTGGGACACATTTTGGGATATTATTGGGCCATATAGTGTGAAAACAAGGCTTTCTAGTAGATCTTGCCAAGATTGCAGTAATTGTCAATTTACCACCACCAAAATCAATACGTCAGTTGAGAGAAACATTGGGACACACAGGCTACTACAAGAAATTCATAAAAGGGTATGCGCAGATCACTGCACCAATGGAGAAACAATTGAGGAAAGATAATAAATTTCAGTGGAATAAGGACTATCAACAAGGATTGGACACTCTAAAAGAGAAGATGGTAACAACACCAATACTAGTATTCCCAGATTGGGAAAAGACATTTCATGTGCATGTAGATGCATCAACTATAACACTTGGAGCTATTCTAGCATAGCCAGGAACAGGGGAATTAGACCATGCTATAGAAATTTCTAGCAGAAAATTGTCAGAGTCATAGAAGAATTACAATACCACAGAAAGAGAAGGCCTAGCTATGTTCTATGCACTCCATAAGTTTAGACATTACTTACTAGGAAAACATTTAAAAATGTTTAAATATCATTCAGATCTCAAATACCTAGTCAATAAGCCAATGTTGGGGGGGGAGAATTTGTAGATGGTTACTGATGTTCTAGGAATTTGACTTTGAAGTAATAGTCAAACTAGTGAAATTGAATGCAGGACCTGATCACCTATCAAGGATCACTAATGGAGAGGAACCTATGAACTTAGAGGACAACTTCCCCAATGCACAGTTATTTTTAGTACAAGTAGATGATGAATATTTTGTTGACATCATTCAATACTTGAGTACAGGGACCGCACCACAAGAATACAACACTACGCAGAATAAAAATGTGGTGATTCAAATTGCAGACTATCAATTGATTGCAGGACACTTATACAATATGGGTGCAAACAACATCTTGAGAAGATGTGTACTAGAACATGAAATACCTAGGATTTTAGCAAAGGCCCATGAGGGAATAGCAGGAGGACATTATGCAAGAAAAGATATCGTGTAGAAGGTATTATGCACAGGACTATGGTGGTCGACCATTCACAGAGATGCAAAGGACCACTGCCAGAGATGTGATGTATGTTAGAGGGTTGGTAAACCTAATATACGAGACAAGATGCCCCTAAGACCACAAGTAACCTTGCAGGTATTTGACAAATGAGAAATAGACTTTGTAGGACCAATTAACCCACCAGCAAAGAGGTTAGGAGCAAGGTATATCATTACTATTACAGAGTATCTAATGATATGGGTAGAAGAACCACCAGTAAAAGATTACAGTGCAAATACAACAACACACTTTCTGTTTGAGAAAGTGATCACTAGATTTGGATTCCCAAGGATTTTGATGAGTGACCAAGGCACTCACATCATTAATAGTACTATTAAGGCCATGACTGAGGAGTTTGAAGTCTATCATAAAAAGAGTACACCATATCACCCTCAAGTAAATGGAATGATGGAAGCCTTTAATAAGATCCTAGAGAATGCATTGACAAAGATCTATAACTTCAATAGGGACGATTGGGACTTGAAGATACCAGCAGTACTATGGGCATACAAGAATACATGAAAAATGTTGATAGGGCAGACACCATTTAGGTTGGTGTGTGGAAAAGAAGCAGTGGTACCATTAGAAGTTTTAGTACCTAGTCTACATGTAGCAGCAATCACCAACATGACAGATCGAGGAACAATACAAGAAAGGATAAGTCAGCTGATGGAGAAGGAGGAAGATAGGATCCTAGCAGGATTTCACCAAGAAGTATAGAAAGAAAGGGAAAAATACTGGCATGACAGACTGATCCAGGTGGATATCGGTGGCCACCCACCTTTTCCAACTGGCTCAAAACAGTTTTTTGACAATTTTGGCAATTTACTATTTTTAGCAGTTTTAACTTTCAGGGCCATTTTGAGGGCCCAAATGAAGGTTTTTCGGGATTGATATTCTCAATGACCGCCAAAGGCATGACTGAGGCCCCAAAATGAATCTCCTTGATGATACCTTTACAATGGGCTATCACACGCCTAAAACAGAGATCGTATGCAAACATTACGACCCCGAGAAGTTGATGTAGTAACTTACCCAAACGGGGCCCACATGAATTTTGGCGCTTCATCTCCTAGGGTTAGGTTTTTGGCTGTCTAGGGTTTTTGGCATTCTTGTTTATTGTAAAAAGGCCTTTAGAGCCTCATTGTAATCATATTCTTGCGAATGAGCGTAGCCATCACATCTCTTCTTAGAGATAAGCCACCACCATTCCAACAAGCTTGTTTCCGCTGCATTTTACATTTTCAGCTGATTTCCTTATTGAATAGAAAACCAATTTTACTGTATCTCTATTATTTTGTGTTAAGCACCTGTTAATAATCTGTATTCATTTTTTTTTGCTCATAAAATACGGATCAGTGGTATCAAAGCGGTCTGCTCCTTGTCATCTTAATGCATGTCCCCAACGAGGTCGGAGTACAAAGAGTTGGGTCTCGAGCTTGTTTCTCTTGAGGACAAAAGATCTTACACACCCAAGCGGCCTCTCATGGCAGGAGAAAATAAATATGATGGGATAGGAGATCCTTTCAAACTATTGATTAAGGAAGCCCTCACGCAACAAAGGAACGAGATGATGGATAACTTCACACAAATCCTTCGATGGCTACCAACAGGTGATGCATCTTCTTCGAGCGGAGGCACCACCCCCTTCAAGGTACAAATAAACTTCTATATTCCTATATTTGAAGGTCATATAGACGCATATGTTGTAAAAAAGTGGTTCAATCTACTAGAAGGGTATTTTTCTATCCATAACTTTTCGAATAGAGAAAAGATTACTTTTGCACTCCTAAAAGTTGTTCCCCGTGTCAAATGTTGGTGGGAAACTTTTTGTGAGAAAAAGGAAACAGAGGAACCCTCATTATTTATAGTCACGGCCACCTGGGATTCCTTCAGGGATGCTATTAAGGAACATTACTACCCTGTCATAAGTTATGATGACTTGTATACCAAATGGACCACACTGCAACAAGAAAGAGACCAAGCATTGCTAGATTTCACGAATATATTTCATACCTTGTGCACCAAGCTGGGTATCAAAGATTCAGAGCGACATCTGGTGCTCAAGTATTGCGGAGCTCTACATAGATACATCCAAACCGTAATGGAATTTTTGGACATCTCATCCTTGGGCATGGCCTACCAATATTCTGACAAAATCGAGCAGAAGCTCAAACAAAAGATGTAGCAATTTGGGCCTGGGAACCCCTCAAAACAAAAGCTAGGAAAGGGTGGCCCAACCCACATAACAAATGACAGAGAAAATATGGATAGTATCAAGACAACCAGTCCAAGCCACAAAAAAAGAAGGACACTTGAAAGACAAAGAAAGATATCGAGAAGTGGTGCAACTTCCATAAGAGCCCTTGGCATAACACTGCTGACAGTCGCTCAAAGCAGTCATTGGTGGCCGAAGTGAAAGCCTTTGAATCAGATGCAGGTTTAGACTCTAAGCCAGAACCAGAAAGGGGAAGACAAATCATTGAGACAGAACCTAGCGCCACCGTTGCTACCACCAAGCTCCAACCTGGTGAACCAGACAAGCTAGAAGAAGGAGAACACCTCTTCCATTCACATATGTGGGTAACAGGCACCCCATTGCACTTCATCGTGGATAGAGGTAGCTTGAAGAACCTCATATAAGAAGAGGTAATCAAGCAGTTGGCCCTACTAACAACACCACACCCACAACCCTACACCATTGGATGGCTCCACCAAGGAAGTGATCTTCGCATTAGCCAACAGTGTCGACTGTCATACGACATCAAGCCCTTCAAAGATGAGGTATTGTGTGATGTTTCTCCTCACTAAGCTTGTGATGTTCTTTTGGGACAACCTTATTTATGGAAAATTCATGTTGTATATGACTCTAGGGCTCATAGTGTTATTATTACTTTGAACAAGAAATTGTATAGGATACCCGAGGCAATCCCACCTAGTGTCATTTCCTTGATCTCCGCTAAGCAATGCAGGAAGGTCATCTCTCAGATGTGGAATTTTTCCTTCTTCGTGATTCTCTCTCAAAATAAGCGAAAGATCATAGCCACATCTAGGGTCTCTGTAGACAACCTCTCCACACAGTAGAAGCAAGTAGATAAGGTCGTGGAAGAATACTAAGATATCTTCTCCTCACCTACTAGGGTACCTCTGCACTGCCAGGTCAAGCACCCCATCGATCTGACCCCTGACGCACCACTGCCCAATGGTACAGTCTATCGTCGCTCTCTGTTAGAGAATGAGGAGATCAAGCGACAGATCTAAGAACTACTCCACAAGGGGCACATCTGTCCCAACTCATCACCTTGCAAGAGCCCAATCGTGATGGTACAAAAGAAAGATGGAACCTGGTGAATCTTCATTGATTATCGATCTCTGAATAAAATCACAGTCAGAAACCGATACATGATTCCCCGAATCGACTACCTCCTTGATCAACTCACGTGGGCCAAATACTTCAGTAAGATTGATCTAAAGTCTGGCTACCACCAGTTCTCGATAGAACAGACAGATGTATAGAAAATAGCCTTCAAGTCAAAGGAAGGCCTTTTTGAATGGTTGGTCATGCCCTTTGGTTTGACAAATTCTCCAACCACTTTCATGAGGATGATGGACGATATCTTGTGACCATTCACCAATACTTTTGCAGTGGTGTATATGGATGACATTCTCATTTACAATAAGACTTGGGTCGAACACTTGCATCATATTCAGTAGGTTTTGCACACCCTGCGGTAGCACAAGCTATATGCCAACTTGGAAAAATGCTCCTTCATCATGGACAGGGTCCATTACCTGGGCTACATAATTTATCAACATGGAGTACATGTGGATCCAGCCAAGATCCAAGTCATCCATGACTAGCCAACCCTAACCACACTCACTGAGCTTTGGAGCTTCTTAGGTGTTGCCAATTTCTACCGTAGGTTCATGTTGGGATTCTCCCATATTGCATGGGGCCCTTAGCCAAATAACCAGGGGTGGTGGTAAGGAGAAATTTTGGTGGGGTTGGTCCCAACAATAAGCATTCGATGATTTGAAGCAACGCTTGTGCTCAGCCCTAGTACTTTCACTACCAGACCTGCAATAGCCCCTTGAGATTGAGACAGATGCTTTAGACTATGTGGTGGGTGTCATCTCACTCAGCACGACCACCCCATGGCCTATCATAGTGAGACACTATCATATGTTGTTCGTAAGTACCCTAATTACGACAAAGAAATGTAGTCCATTGTGCAAG
The DNA here is from genome assembly GCA_009831015.1 of Picea engelmannii. Lineage (NCBI taxonomy): Eukaryota > Viridiplantae > Streptophyta > Pinopsida > Pinales > Pinaceae > Picea > Picea engelmannii. The sequence continues at coordinate 2,123,257 of ML780389.1, forward strand.
CCTGCCGCCAGTGGAGACATTACATTCTTGGGAAGGAGACAGTCATCCACAATGATCATAATCCACTGTAGTTCATGCAAACACAAGGAAAATTGCAGAATGGTCACCATCAAAAGTGGTCCACATACTTGCAGCAATTCCACCTCAAAATCAAGTATAAAATAGGAAGAACCAGTAATGTCGTTGATTGCCTCAACAAACTGCCATTCATGGCACTCACCATGGTGCTAGACTCTTACGGCCATGAGACCTCTGGATGGCCCCAACTCTATGAGATAGACCTGGACTCCACAACCACCTACCAAATGTTGGGTGCAAATGTAGTTGTCTATAATTTCCATCTTCAGGATGGGTTGTTGTGTCATCTGGGCCATATCTATGTTCTATAAATTGAGTGAGTGGAGATGATCTGGGAAGCCCATTGCAGTTGGGTGGCAAGACACTTTGGCATAAAAAATACAGTGGTGATGCTATAGAAACATTTCTAATGGCCAAAACTTTGACAAGAGGTCAACAAGTATATCAGGTCCTGCACTGCCTGCACTATTTCCAAATCGACCACTAAGAAACAGGGCATGTACACTCCTCTCCCTACTCCTGAAAGGCCATGAGAATCCATATCAATGGACTACATATCAGGCCTCCCATCCACCAAGCAGGGAAATGACTATTTTTTTGTGGTTGTTGATCGCTTTTCGAAGATGGCGATTCTAGTTGCCTGCAAGAAGAACATCACAGTAGAGGCCACTGCCAAGCTCTTCTTTGAACGAGTTTGGGTACATTTTGGAATCCCACAAACCATTGTCTCATATCAGGACAGTCGATTCCTCATCACATTCTGGTCAAGCCTCTGGTCACTGCTGGACACCAAGCTCACCAAATCCACGGCCTTCCACCCCTGGATAGATGGTCAAACTGAGGTTGTCAATTGAATGATTGTGCATATCCTTCGCATGTATAATTCAAAGCACCCTCACACATGGGATGAGAGCCTTCCCTATGTCCAACATAGCTACAACTGAGCCCTGCATAGCTTAACCGGACACAGTCCCTTTCCGGTGGGGTTGGGATTTCAACCATTGGGTCCCATAGATGTTTCACTTCCCCTTGCGGTCACCTCAACTGACTCATCTACTACTCCAACTAAAGTTGACAAAGCCACCTGGTTCATTGAGCAGATCCATCACATCCTCCAACAGTTTGAGGATATCCTACAAAAGTCCAATGACAAGTACAAGTAGCTCCATGATCAACATCGGATGCCACATAAGTTTCAAGCAACAAAGTTTGGTTGCACTTGCAGAAAGAACGCCTTACAGGACCCTATCGGAAGCTTCTCTCACCCTATTATGGGACATACACCATCACCAAGGTCATGGGAGATAATTCTTTTGAGCTCAACATTCCTCCTTTCCTTGGCATTCACCGAGTGTTCAACGTGGATCTCCTTCGCCCTTATTTCCCACCATTATTGGACACCTTAGATGTAGCAGAGCAGCTGACACCAACAGATATCAACCCCAACTGCATAAAAATAGGCATCCAATGATCATATTGTGGACACACAGATCCAAGTCACTCGATAGCAAAGGATCCATCTTTATTGAGTTGTCAAAGCAGGGTAGCTCCTGCACCAAGGCAAGTGGCTCACTAAGGGTCAAATTCAATAGAAATTTCCTCATCTAATGGGGGAACTCAATGCAATGGATACCATTTATTCATAAGGAGGGATGATTGATCTAGGTGTATATCGGTGGCCACCCATGTTTTCCAACTGGCTCAAAATAGTTTTCTGACAATTTTGGCAATTTATTATTTTTAGCAGTGTTAACTTCCAGGACCATTTTGAGGGCCTAAATGAAGCTTTTTCGGGATCAAGATTATGAATGATATTCGAAGGCATGATTGAGACCCCAAAATGAATCTCCTTAGAGATACCTTTCCAACAGGCTATAACATGCCTAAAACGGAGATAGTATACAAAACTTACGACCCCGAGAAGTTGATGTACTAACTTACCCAAACGGGGCCCACATGACTTTTGGCGCTTAATCTCCTAGGGTTAGGTTTTTGTATGTCTAGGGTTTTTGGCATTCTTGTTGATTGTAAAAAATCCTTCAGAGCCTCATTGTAATCATCTTCTTGTGAATGAGCGCAACCATCACATCTCTTCTCAGAGATAAGTCGCCACCATTCCAACAAGCTTGCTTCCGCTGCATTTTACAGTTTCAGCTTATTTCCTTATTGAATAGAAAACCAGTTTTATTGTATCTCTATTATTTTGTGTTAAGAACCTATTAATAATCTATATTCATTTTGTTCTTCTCATAAAATCTGGATCACAGACATATAAAAAGGAAGAGTTTCACAGAAGGAAACCTAGTCTTGGTATATGATAGTAAATTTCTTCAGCACCCAGGAAAGTTCAAAATGCATTGGTTGGGGCCATACGATGTAAAGGTTGTCACAGATGGGGGAGTTGTACAATTGAAAGACTTAGGAGGTACAAAACTCATAGGAATGATCAATGGGAGTCGAATGAAGTTGTATAGGGGCATTCAACCCCCTGGTACTTAGGAAGTTAACGCGCAGTAAAAAAGAAAAAACAGGGTTCAAAAAAAATGATGCACAGAAGAACGATTAAACGAGTAAAAAGGTATTGTGCACAGGAAACATAAAAAAAATGGAAAAATAAACAAGTACTAGTGCGTGCCAGCTGTCATTTCCCCAACACGCTATGAGTTCGAAAAGAGGGGGGGAAACCGACCCATTGTGATTTTTGCCTAAGGAGAAAAATGTTGGGTCGAGCGGAAGAACAATAGAGTGTGGAATTTCTCTACCAACATGCGAATTGAGAGCTTGTTGTTTGAATTTAACCACCATGTCACTATTGCGGGTTGGAGCACCAAGCAGAACTAGGTGAAGCACATGGAGTACTACACAGGGGCAACAAGGTGAAACCAGTGAGATGTCGACAGTGGTGGATGTGGACAAAATCCACACACCAGAATATGATCAAACCACTTTACATGTGGAGGAGGAGCAAGAATCCACACAGGAGCCCGAGCAGTTAGTAGAGGATGTCGTGTGGACAAAATATGACGCGTCCAAGGGAAAAGGGCCATAGGAAGCAGAACCGGCCATGGAATCCATGCAGAAGGTGTTGGAGCCGAAGCAAGAGTAGGAAATGGAGCAAGAGGATGGAGTACCATCCCCACAAGGGAAAAATAAGTTGAGAGCATAAATCAGTACGTAGGGCGTACAACACACTCAGGCAGAGCTAAGTATAGTAATGAACATAGTTACCAACTTAACGAGAACTCTCCAGAGTTCTCATTT
>ML780389.1:2126645-2195171 GCA_009831015.1 Picea engelmannii
ATCTTAAAAATATTTTTTACCATTTACTTTTTTGAAGTTACGATTTTTCATATAATTTTGTCTCCTTAATTAATTTATTGTTCCATACTTTTTAAATATAGTGAAAAACATCATTTTTAACACATTGTTTACCTTTACTTCAACAAATCGAAAACAAATTGTAGTTAAATAACACTACTTTTGAATATTTATCAAAACAATACACATTTTATAGCCATATATCATAAAAAACCTATACATTTTGGTACATATTCCTTAAAATAACATGTCAAATAAACCATTTTAATGGACATAATTGAACAAAAAAAGTCTAAAATTTGATAAAAAATTATCATTTTCTTTCATATTTTTATACATTTGAAGTAAAAAAAATGACAACATTTAATAAAATTTCCCAATGTATAGTGATTCACATACAAATAAAACGAAAAAGAAACAATAAAAAGATTCATCAAAAAACAAAAATAGATACATTTTTATTCTTATTTTCAAATATGAAAGTCAAATCATTATAGTTATAACTCATCAAAAATTTGCAAAATTGAGCATTGTCTTCAAAGACATATTTAAACTAATCAACAATATCATATATCCCAAATTCATCATTCTCAACAGACACACTATCATCTTCTTCGACATCTTTTTGTGCTTCCATTGTGTCATTTTGTTCTTCCATTGTTTCTTTGATATCTGCAAGTACTCCAAAGTGATCCTTTCCAATCATTCCTCCTAATGGCACTTGAGGTTCCTTTGACAATTTTTCCACCTTTGATTCACTAAAATCTCTTTTCCTCAAGCCAACTTCTTGCATTTCATATGGAAGAGTTGGAATAGCATTAATTCTTTGTTGAATAAAACTGCATTGCATTGGGTCACTTTCAATGGCTACGCAATTCTTTCCTTTCTGTAGGCAACACACTAATGGTGTACCTAATAACCAAATAAAAAATAAATAATGAAGTTAGATACTGTAAAAAAGACAAATTAAAAATAATCTAAGATTGAAGTATGATTTCATAAATATTAAATCATAATTCTTACTTGAACCCGAGAACAAATCCAAAACCCAATCTCCTTCATTTGAAAATTTATCTATAAGATATTTAATTAATGCTTGTGGTTTTTTATAAATTTTAACCATCTCTCCTTTCAAATATGTTTCCTCATATGTTAGCTTTCTAACCACAGCATTGTATACCAATATACTACTAGGAGTCTCTCCATCATTTTCATTGACAAGAATAGAATTATAAGAATCATCTTTTGTCCAGGTTGCAAGATGTATACTCTCAAAATCACATTTAAATGATTCTTTCTTGGAGCTATGAATATTTGGCTTGTGCCTGTAACATCAATAAGTGAAAATTCAATTAACTTGTGAATTGATAAAATTGTTTTATAATCTTAATTGCTAAACATACACTTTCAATATCTTACCAAATAAATTGTGTCCTTGTCTTTTCTTTCCCCTTGAAGCTTGATTGTACTAATCCTTGTTGTGTGTCTGAATGAAATACTAGAAATATCCAAAATGGTGATGTTGTAACTTCTGTAAATCCCATAACCACTTTACTAAAGGCTTAGTAATTATAAGGCTCAGTATCATATTTGATGTTTGGAATATTATAACCATGAAGGATATCTTCAATAACTAGGGAGTATTCTTTTTTAGGAACAATACTTGCAAGTTTTTCACAATCACCTAATATCACTTTATATCAAATAGTGTCGATCCCATTCCAAATGTAGTGATCAAGGGTATCATCAAGTTGAACATTTTGAACACGTCTCCTTCTTTCTCTTTCAAACTTGGTTTTTTGAATAAAACTATTGAAAGTTTCAAGTACTCCATCTGCATTCTTCTTTTGCATCTTTAATGAAACAAACAAACATATAGTTATATATCTATAACTATTAAAATCTAAATAAATTAACTTACAAACGAGTAATATGAATGTAATAAATCAACATACATTTTTTAATGCAACAAAAAATTGTTTCAATATTGCTAAAGAGCTTGAATATGGATAGTTGAATTTAACATCATCCCAACTTTATTCATTCAACATCTTGACCATTTTCTCTTGTATTTTCATATACACCTTGTGACTAAATAAAACAAAAATAATGTTAAACTAATATTAAACTGAAAAAAATAATTATCTTGTCCTAACATAAATAAAAACGACTCAACAGACTTACTTTTTAAATTCATCACACATTTCTTCCATTGACAAATCTCCCTACCTAACACATTATAATAAAGTTATGATACATTTATCATCCTTCACTCCTTTTATTTATCTCCAAGGTGTTATAGTCATATCATCAGGAAGATTTCTTATGTAAGGACATGTCTTACTTGTGCCACATATCAATGGTTTAACCTTCTTAACTCTTTGATTTTTTATACTAACATTTTCTCATAGGGTGAAGATATCATCTATCAAATCCTATACCTGTCCAGTTCTAAATCCCAATTGAAAATAGTTATCCACGACTCTAAATATATCACTTCCTTTGTGATATTTTTATTTTTTATTTTCATCATCAAGTGGGAATCCTATTTCCATACAACATTGCTTCTGAAACTTAACATCAACATTTGATCTCTCCCCATGGCATATTTCAGAAAATTCATTGTGGATAAATCTCACCCTTTGAATGAAGGTCATAGACATTCTATATGCGTTGTCTTTGTTATGATCCCATGCCAATAACTTTGCTTATGAATCTGTTAAACTAGCATAAATTATGCATTTGACTGTCTCAAAAAGAGGATTATTGGGATATTCTTACATCAATTATCTTCTAGCCTCTGCACAATGATTTCCTCCAATCACATAATATTTGTAGTCAAAACAGTTTGAACTATCAAATTCTTCCCTAGTAGGAACTTCCATTGGGTCAACAAGAACTAGGTAGTCAACCACATGTGCATATGGATTGTATCTAATCAATGCTTTCAAATTGTGAATATGCAAGTGATGTGGTTTTCTAATTTGATATTTGTCCTTCCCTTATGTGGGTTTATAAATTTGTTTCACATTCAAATGAAATGTGTGGCCATCATCAACTAAGTTTTTCATCCTCATTCTATTTCGAATGGCATTTTGTGTTTTTTTCATAATACCATCCTCTAGATCAGCACCTGGTGCTATTATTTCTCTGGTACCTTTAGAACTTTCACTATAATACTCTGAGCTAGCGATGGATTCTTGAACATTATCAACATTTGTTTTCTTCCTCTTATGATTTAAATGTGTTTCATCTAAATCAACGATTTCTTCATAATCAATAGAAATAGACTCATCATCAACCATCACTCTTTTGCATTTATCTTGTTTGTTCTTTTTGGATAAATCTCACCCTTCAAATGAAGGTCATAGACATTCTATACTCATTGTCTGTGTTATGTTCCCATGCCAATAACTTTGCTTATGAATCTGTTAAACTAGCATAAATTATGCATTTGACTATCTCAAAAAGAGGAATATTGGGATATTCTTACATCAATTCTCTTCTAGCCTTTGCAGAATGATTTCCTCCGATCACATAATATTTGTAATCAAAACATTTTGATCTATCAAATTATTCCCTCGTAGGAACTTCCATTGGGTCAACAAGAACTAGGTAGTCAACCACATGTGCATATGGATTGTATCTAATCAATGCTTTCAAATTGTGAATATGCAAGTGATGTGGCTTTCTAATTTGATATTTTCCCTTCCCTTCTATGGGTTTATAAAGTTGTTTCACATTCAACTGAAATGTGTGGCCATCATCAACTAAGTTTGTCGTCATCATTCTATTTTGAATGGCATTTTGTTTTTTTTTCATAATACCATCATCTAGATCAGCACCTGGCGTTATTATTTCTCTGCTACCTTTAGAACTTTCACTATAATACTATGAGTTGACAATGGCTTCTTGAACATTATCAACATTTGTTTTCTTCCTCTTATGATTTAAATGTGTTTCATCTAAATCAACGATTTCTTCATAATCAATAGAAATAGACTCATCATCAACCATCACTCTTTTGCATTTATCTTGTTTGCTATTTTTGCGATAAGGAGCGATAACCTCATTGGGATGAATCTCAACAAAATCTTCATTTGGAGTTTCCTCATTTTCAAATGTAACCATTTTAGGATTTCTAGAATGAGGATTTTTCTTTCTTCTTTCATGTTCATCTCTGTCTACTCTTGCAGGTTCAACCTCCATTACTTTCTGTTTCTTATTCCTTCCTTCTTGTGTATTTTCAATAATAAAAGTGTTGATGACATCCATGATATCATTCTCTATAGAGTAAATCCCCATTAACATATGTGAAAGTCGTTCAGCAAAATCCTATAAAAATAAAATATAGCATTTTCATGTTAAATAAAATTAAAACATTACCATGATACTAAAAATAATAAACGACACAAAAATAGAAATAAAAAACTTACATTGTCTTTCTCAATGTCATCAACGATGGATGCACATAATTATGAAAAACATTCATTCTTGTTATAATTGCTCAATTTGAAACAATATCTAAACTTGATGTAAGTTCTCCCTTATTTGACAAGTGCATAAACAGTATTTGTGGTTGGCACCAAACATATATCTTGTAACAAGCCAAGTGCCTGATAATTTCCTTGCACATGTTCTGATTTAGCACAATACAAATATATATGATCTCCATTGTTTCCTTGCTTGTCTTTAACAAACCAAGAATATTCTTGTTTTTTTTCACCTTCCACAATTTCCACTCTCTAACATTCTTCATTTCCTTTGATAGCTCAAGTGTTAAGCTATCATTTTGTTGCCTAACATTGATGGAGGTTCCGGTTGAATTTTTTTATGTCATTATTGCAGGTCGTGATCCAGATATATATGTAATTACATATTACATTGTAATATGTAATTACATATTACATTGTAATATGTTATAACATATTACATTGTAATATCTTGTATGTGACTTAGCCACAAGGTTGTCTAGGCTAGGGTGATGTCAGGCATCGCCCAAACCCCCCCTTGGCTAAGGCACAGTCCCGTGGGACCCTGCCTTAGCTGTGGGGTGGCTGGGGCGATGCCTGACATTGCCCTAGCCTGGGGTGATGCCCATATAACATATATGTTATATGTACTACATCGTCCGAGCCCCCACGATCAAGCCCTAGGCGTAAAACTGATAAAATTTAAATAAAAAAGATAAAAAAAAATTAAAAATTATATCTAAATTTCACTTTTTTTTCATTTTTGTTTCAAAAAATATTGAGGATTTTGTTAAGATTTTCTGAAAAAAGTCTCAAATGTTTTAAAAAGTTGGGTATTTTTTAGAAAAAAAATATAAAACATCTATGTTTTTTAGAAAAAAGTAGAAAAGATGTAAGAATTTAACAAAAAACTAACCTCTGAAATGCTAAATTCTCCTAAATTCTCCTCTTTGCTTGCTAGATTCTCTTCGGATGTCTTCTCGATGTTTTAGCTTGCTCCAAATCCTAAAACAAATACTTCCCAAGATATAACACGATATAAAAAAATAAAACAAGACTATGTATATATAACATGGATGATATAAATTATTATTAGTATAACGAATGTGGGATAAATAAAATTTTGGTATATTATCTACATATATACCTAAAATTGTATGGATCATCAATATGTTTAATAAATGTGGGATAAATAAATAAACATGATAAATATTGTATTTAACCTGTAAATAACAAAATAAAAGAGTAAAAATCGTTTTTAATTTTTAAGGGAAGATAAGCAAAAAAAATTGGGGGGAGGGGGGATTTGGAGGGAAAATTTTAAGGGGGAAATTTTGGAGGGAATATTTTGGGGTGAAATTTTGCGGAATATTTATGGGGGGGAATTTTGGAGGGAAATTNGGGGGGGGGGCATTTAGAGGGAAAAGATCATTATGAATGTTATAATAATGGCATAGGGAGGGTGAGAATTTCTATCATTCTATGTTCTTAGAGAGAAGGGATGGCTTCATCAGATAAAGAAAAGTTTATTTCTAAGACATCAGCAAATTCTTTGCATACCTCTTGTATTGGGACTAGGAAATTCCATAGGAATGTTTGTAATGCAAATGAGGCATCATATTTTTCAGCTAGTCATAATTTTGATCATGGTGCAAGCAATTTTATTCAAAATGTTCCTCATGAAAGTCCTAAATCAAAAGACTTTGAAGGCAGTGATGATGAAGAGGAGGAATATAATGGTGATAAATCTAGTTAGCAGTTTAATAGCAATGAAAATAATCAAAATGTAGGTCAAAGTGGAGACTATGGTCAACGTTTAAATTACTGGGATGAAAATTTTCCTCCAATTGAGAAGTTTGAACATATCGATGAATATTTCCAAGGCACCAATGAAAATGATGGAGAAATTCCCTCAAGTGGAAATTTTAAAAGCAGTGAAGATGATTATGACAATTGTGGACACTTTTTCCCGAGTGGGGAATTTAAAGACAACAATGTTGGTGATTATGAATTTCCTCCTAGTGAGGATTTTGAAGGTACCGATGAAGAGTTTCCTCCAAGTGAGGATTTCCAAGGCATGAATGAGGATGAAGAATAATTTCCCCCAAGTGGGGATTTTAAAAGCAATGATGACGATTACGACAATGTTGAACAGTCTTTCTCAAATGAGGAATTTAAAAGAAGAAATGTCGGTGTTGATGATTTCCCTCAAAGTGAGGATTTTGAAGGTACCAATGAGGATAATGAATATTTTACTCCAAGTGCATATTTTGAAGCTAGTAATGATGATGATGAAGAAGAATATATTTCAAGTGGTGATTTTCAAAGTAGCAAAGATGATTATGCCATTGGTGGTCACTCTTTCCTGAGTGATAAATTAAAAAGAAACAATGTTGATGTTGATTTTCCTCCAAGTGAGGATTTTCAAGATTCTGATGAAGGTTTTCAAGGCACTAATCAAGATGGTGAAAATTTTCACTCAAGTGGGGATTTTGAAAGCAATGAAGATGATTATGTCAATAGTGGTGTTGGCGCTTGACCAAGTTTTGAGGAAACATTGGTCATGTTTGACCATTTTTGGGACTTCGATAGGATGGTTGAAGATGGAGCGCCCAGGTGGAGTTGATATCGCAAGATATCATGACCTATTTTATGGGATTTTTGGGATTTTAGGGTTTATGTAACGGGTATGGGATGTCGACCCATGGGTTTGCCCATGTTTTGGCCTTTTTGTAATGTATAAATAAGTAGAGAGGACTTAGAGAGAAGTCTGTCTACGTTGGCTTTGTGTAGGAATATGTAAAAGTGCTAGCTAAGTGTTGTATTGAGTTATTTTGTCTTAGTGAAAATAATTGTAAGAGGATTTGTGCACAGACTGTGTAAGGATTTGTGATAATAAGTAGTTGGCTCTGTGCCTCGACCTGGTTTGGGAAGGAGGATCTGAAGGGCTGTGCCCAGATCTTCTGTCCTCTACGGAGATGATCTCTATGGCCTTGTGCACAGGAGTAGACGAATGTAAGAGGATCGAAGACTAATAAATAATAAGAAGAGTTGGTCGACATAGCCCCACACTAGGGTGAACCACATAAATCCTGTGTTTGATGTGCTTTGTGCGATATGGTTTATATGATTGTTGCTTAGTTTTGTTGATGTTGTATATATAATGAATGCACCTGATGTTGTATCTTAGTGCTTAATGATGTGAAATGATGCTAGATATGAGCTAATGCTATGTGCTAAGTAGTTGGAAGTGTTATATCTTGATTGTTACTGTGTTGTTCTGTAAAAAGGGTTAATCTGTGAGGTACATGAGAATCGTAACCTAATGCATATTGTTGGCTAAGTGCCCTGCTGAGTATTGTAATCATAGATCTATGTCCCATCTTGGTTTTACACACCTGAGTCCTACAACCACCCCATGCCTCTACCTTGGGTGAGACTTCATCTGCTTCGCAGGTATTGTCGAAAGGTCTAGTAGTTAGGGTTTTTTGGGTGCATTGTTGAAGCGTTGAACCCTGGGCTTGCCCCTGTGCCAACATATGGTTGTGTTAATGTTAGGAAAACACAACATGCTACAAAAATATATAGAGGATATTATGATAGACCTCATGGCTGAGAGAGTCATTTATGTAGGGATACAAGCGTCGTCGACAGAAGGATTGCAAGCATCCCCTTCGAATGCACATCATTCTAACTGAACCGCGACTGATAAACGAAGAAAGCACCGCAATGATCTTGCAAATGCAAAGAAGATCCTGTCGATCTTGTCGGACTACATATTGCCTTTGGCTGGTGCAGTAAACTGCGATAGTGTCCTACATGATTTCAAGTACACAATGATCACTGCATACATCCCGAAGGGGATACACACAGTTGGATCCAAGTTAGGACTGATCCCAGCTCTCAAGATCAGTGACTTCAACCTCGAAGACCAGAAGAACTATGAAATGCTCGCGCTGCATAGGTACCTAATGAAGACAACTGGGAAGAAGCCCAAGATAGTTCCCCAGCCATGGATTAAGGAGCTCACGTGATCAACGATCCTGAATGTGATGAAGATCCCGCACTTCGATCGACATCAAGAGGTTAACGCTTATGTTAAAATCCTCCTGTCGTGTTATCATGGATGTTATATTTGGTTATATAAGCGCATCACTATGGATCTGATGTTGATCCACTTGATCATAGGACTGAGCATGCAAGAACCGGACCCTCAAAAATTCTACCCAGGGAAGACGTCATATCGCTCCCTGGCACAGTGCATCAAGGAGGAATATGGTGATGTAGAGAAGGGGAAGCGAGGCTACAAGGTAGCCTCCATATAGGATGGCACAGTGCGCCTAGATTTTTCAGCTGATAGCTAGTAAGCTCGTCAGAAATAACCAACCGACACAAGTCACAGGGTTTGTAGTCAACCTCGCAGGGAAGTGTGTAGAAGGAATGCAGATGAATTGGGCAACTTACCTCGTCAACGAGATGGAAAAGGACTACCACGAAGCACAATATCAAGGGTACGAATTCCATTTCAGTTGGTTATTGGTACTAATTGCATTTGTTGCTTAGAAAATGCCATAAGGAGCAACATTTACGGAAGTTGAGCCATCAAAGTCGTTGGTCACAAGGCTCTCCACCTTGTGGTACATGAATGATATGGAGAAGAAGTGGTAGTCTAATGTTGTCTTCCATACTTACTACCTACAACTGAAGCACACCATTGAATCATTCCCCTGAATGACACTGAATACACTCCATCAATATAGACCGTTCATGAAGTTCCACATAGATTGACACTTCATCTATATCACTACAAGTAAGGATGAAACTAAGGAGGATCTACAGTCGTACTATAAGTTGACCAAGGAAGACATGGAAGAGATCATTAAGGAATGTCCAGCAGAATTCCTTGTACTAGTGGAAGATACAGAACTTTCCAACCCCAAGATCATCGGAATTCCATTGGTCACCCGGGTCGAACATGATGGGAAGACTAGCGTGAAGAAAAAGAAGATAATGGAGGATGTCCAGAACATATAAACCAATGATAAGGATAGCGCCTCAGAGGAAAGTAGGTTGGACTCACTAGAAGGAGGAGGAGGAGACAAAGTAAACCAAGAAGAAGGAAGGGAAGAAGGATACAAGCAAGACAAAGATGAAGTTACACTACCAAAGGATCCCCTCACCACAGCAAAAACATCACAGAAGAAGAATTTTTCCTCGGAGAAACCTTCAGCAAGAAATAAGGCCCGCACCAATAAACCTCATTTAAAGAATGTACTCACAGTGGATGATTTTGATATCCTCATCACAGTTGTAGAGGATGATTCAGAGGATATCCTGCAAAGACATGAAGCGAAGCAAGAAACACTGTATGAAAGAATAGAGAAGGATCTCAGAGACATACATCAATCTACCCATTCAAGCTGCGCAGTACCTAATGTTATCTCTTCAATGGAAAATGTAGAATTGGGGGATGATCCCACCCAAATACAAAGGCTAGCAGATGCAACCGAGGCTCTAATTCTTGAATTCGTCGAGTCCAAGAAGAAAAGAAGAAGGCTATAGAATTCCTGAAGCAAGAGAAGGAGGAGGTTTTGGAACAAATTCAATTTGCATAGAAAGAGAAAGATGAACTTAGGCCTATGTTCAAGGAGGAAAAAGAGAAAATTTAGAAAGAGAAAGACCAGTTGCCCACAGAGAATATTGGGGTTAAAGAGGTAGTGACTAGAGCACTTCACTCTGTGTCGGGCTTGGCACAGGAGGAACCAGATTCAACTGATAGGAAAGTGGGGAATCTCGTTGAGGCCATTCAGCAGCTTCAAGCACAGATAATCTAGTTATAAATCCAAGAAATGTCGAGCAGTCCGCAAGAAGTGCGCAATGAGAGGGAAGAAGCTTCCAGGAACTCAGTAGAAATAATCAGGGCATTGGCCTCAAATTTTAAGCAACTGATTGATCAAAGTGTGCAGACCTATGAGTGCCTTGCAAAAGACTCAGAGCTAAGGAAATTGGAAGCACAACTACAGGAGGTGAAGCAGTAGGAATCCACTGTGCAACCACAGATGAAGCTTCTTACTTCTGTTAAGAATATGAAGAGATCGCAGGAGGAATGCGCAATCCATCAATAGTTTACTGATATCCAGAGCAAGGTTATGGAAGTGACACAAAGACTCCAACTAGTGCAGGATGAAGCCTGCATGATTTTTGAAGAAGTTGAAGGACAAGGCTCGCAGCCAGACCAACTGGTTGCGATAGTGGAATAGCGCCTAGAAGGGCCTGTCACCGAGCAAGTGATTCAGGAGTTCACCAAGTAGGAGGCTCTAGAGAAGAAGCAAGTCGAGGAAGCTCGAGCTAATATTGAGGCCTTCAAAGAAGCCCTGCCCAGATCTGAGTGCCTCGAGATGAGTCATAGGTGAGTGTTGGGGGCATGTTGGCCCTTGAACAAAGTTTGAGGAAACATTGGTCGTGTTTGACCATTTTTGGGAATTTGACAGGCTGGTCTAAGATGGAGTGCACAGTCGAAGCTCATATCGCGGGATCCCACCTATTTTGAAAGATTTTAGGGTTTATGTAACGGGTATGGGATGTCGGCCCATGGGTTTACCCATGTTTAGGCCTTTTGTAATGTATAAATAAGTAGAGAGGACTTAGAGCGAAGTCTATCTAAGTTGGTTTCATGTAGGAATATGTAAAAGTGCTAGCTAAGTGTTGTATTGAGTTGTTTTGGCTTAGTGAAAATAATTGTAAGAGGCTTTGTGCACAGACTGTGTAAGGATTTGTGCTAATAAGGAGTTGGCTCTGTGCCTCGACCTGGTTTCGAAAGTAGGATCTAGCGGGTTGTGTGCAGATATTCTTTCCTCTACGAAGATGAGATATTTTTCCTTGTGCACAGTGGCAGACGAATGTAAGAGGATCGAAGACTAATAAAGAAGAAGAAGAGTTGGTCGACGTAGACCCACATTGGGGTGAACCACGTAAATCCTATGTTTGATGTGCTTTGTGCGATATGGTTTATATGATTGTTGCTTATTTTTGTTGATGTTATATATATAATGAATGCATCAGATGTTGTATCTTAGTGCTTAATTATGTGAATTGATGCTAGATCTGAGCTAATGTTATGTGATAAGTAGTTGGAAGTGTTAGATCTTGATTGTTACTGTGTTGTTCTGTAATAAGGGTTAATATGTGAGGTACATGAGAATCATAACCTAATGCATATTTTTGGCTAAGTTCCCTGCTAAGTATTGTATACACATATCTGTGTCCCATCCTGGTTGTAGACACCTAAGTCCTACAACCCCCCTTGCCTCTACCTTGGGTGAGACTTCATATGCTTCACAAGTGTTGCCAAAAGGGCCAGTAGTTAGGGTTTTGCTGGTGCATTGTTGAAGCATTGAACCCTGGGTTTTCCCCTATGCCAACAAGTGGACACAATGTTGATGATTATTTTCTTACAAATGATTATGTTGATGATGATGTTCTCAAACATTCAACTGCAAAAAATGAAGGTGATCGACATTCTCTAGTTCAGTCTCCTGAAAATGTTTTGCTTGATACTCCTTGTAGTGATAAGGAAAATTCTTCTAGTGAGGATGATGAAATAGTGGATACATTCAAAAGAAACATTGTTTCTAGGACCAATATTAGATATGTTTATATCGATCCAAATCATTCTAGTTATACAAGGTCTAGGAAAGAATTTCTCACTAAATCAATTTCCATAAAAGAATTGATTTCAAGTGAATGTTGTCAAAATAATTGTTTGAAAAGCATGGCCTACATGTATGACTTAAATAAAAGGAAGACATATTTGTCAATGAATAAGATCATGAAAAATTCATATTTTATGGGGTGCATGATATCCACCAATATAGGATATGATTATCACATTGGGAATATTTTACTTTGCAGAAGGGCTTTCAAAAAACTTCACTCAATTGGTAATCTTCATTTATCAAGAATCCAAACAAGGTTAGAAAAAGATCCATCATTTTATTCAAAGGTACATCATGGATGAGAGAGTGGGCCATTCACAAACACTACATTGTCATGGATGCGTGATTTCTTTTCCAAACACAGAGAGTGTATGCCAGATAGAGACACAATACATATTCCAGATAATTTTTCAAGGAGGGAAATCTACAACTTGTACAAAGGATATGTTGAAGGTGTTGAAGGAAATGGTAATTTTATTACATATGCATATTTTAAAATAATATGCAAGAAACAATTCAACAATGTATGTATAACTAAGAAGTAAAGGATGGGGATTTGTAGTATATGTGCTACTCTTCAATCAAGAAGAGATAAATATGAAGGGGCAGAAAGAGGTATGTATTTAATATTTTGTTTTTTTTTTAATTGAACAATTATCAACTATGAAAACATACGATCAGTATTTGCATTTTATGTCATGTGCAGATTCCATAATCAAAGCACTTCAAGAACATCGGAATCAACAATCAAGTGAAAGACAAAAGTTGTACAAACATCGGAATAGGTGTTATGATGCTCCAAACAAATATTTAGGTATGATAATTGATGGCATGGACCAGAAGAAAACACTTCTACCACATTTTGTTCGTACACCCAAAAATTTACAGGAAGATAATTTCATTCGGTTTCACTTGGTTGGTTGTATGGTTTTCAATGGAAACATTTATCCAATAGTTTACTTCAAAACTCCAAATATCCATTATGATGCAAATCTGACCATCACCATAATTCATCATGTGCTCACTCACTGGTCTAGAAATCTTCCTCAAGTTCTCTATCTATAGTTGGACAACACTAGTCGTGAAAATAAAAAACAAATTGTGTTTGGATATCTAAGCATGCTTCTTGAAATGGGAATCCTTCAAAAGGTGAAAGTTGGTTTCCTTCTTGTTGGACACACTCATGATCATATTGATCAAATGTTCAGTCATTTTTCAGTAACACTGAAGAGGAAAAATGTTGGAATTCTACCATCATTGATTGAATGTATCAAGAAAGAATACATTCTAGAGCCTTTTTTTCATATATTAGAAGAAATTGTTGACATGCAAAGATTTATTCAGGGATCACATCGTGAAGAAAAATGTATTGGGCAGCTTAATGACATTATCTTCCAACATCAATTTTGTTTCAAAAAATTTGATGGGAAAACACTTATATGGGGAAAGAAGTATTCAACTACTACAGAATGGGGGCCTTCATCAGTTTTATCATTTTTGAAGTTCATTCCAGATCGTCCAATTTTTACATCAAATTTATTATTTTTACAATCAGTTGCTAAAATCCATAATGCACGAAGGTGTAATAAAGATGCAGATTATTCTGGATGCTTAGAAGAAATTAAAAATTCCATTAAGGATACATATGAGTACTTTGATGTTGTTGATCTTTTTGGGGGGGAGTCTTTTTTCAATAGTCAAAGTGACATAATTTCAATCTCAATAAATGAAGATACAATGTTGAGAACTCCATTTCATTGGCCACAAAATATTCCAAACGAATCTGAAGAAACAAACATTATTGAAGTTCAATAATCTCAAGGTGCTATTGAGTTTACACAAGCAGAGGAAAGATAAATGTATATTCGTTCGTGAATGTCACGTGCACAATGTGAAGACATGGAATACCTTTACAGGGGTTCAGTACAAGATATTAAGGAGGGTAGCATGATTGTAGTTTTAGCAACTGAAGATCCACATGGTTATCCATTCTGGATAGGAAAGGTTATAAATATTAAGAAAGAAAATGATGATGTTATTGCAATTGAAGTGCATTGGTATGCAACAAGTGCACACCCATTCAATGGTGTGTACAAGCCATAGATGGTGGTTGAGAAAGATGTCAATATAAAGAGAAAAAGAAGGGATCAAAATACAACTCGTCGTCGCACTGACCTCTTAAAATATTTGATGGGGTCCATGATATCCACCAATACAGGATATGATTATCGCATTGGGAATATTTTACTTTGCATAAAGGTTTTCCAAAAATTTCACTCAATTGGTAATCTTCATCTATCAAGAATCCAGACAAGGTTGGAAAAAGATCCATCATTTTATTCAAAGGTACATCATGGATGAGAGAGTGGTCCATTCAAAAACACTACATTTTCATGGATGCGTGATTTCTTTTCCAAACATGGAGAGTGTATGCCAGATAGAGACACAATACATATTCCAGATAATTTTTCAAGGAGGGAAATCTAAAAATTGTACAAAGGATATGTTGAAGGTGTTGAAGGAAATGGTAATTTTATTACATATGCATATTTTAAAAGAATATGGAAGAAACAATTCAACAATGTATGTATTCCTAAGAAGTCAAGGATGGGGATTTGTAGTATATGTGCTACTCTTCAGTCAAGAAGAGATAAATCTGAAGGGGCAGAAAGAGGTATGTATTTACTACTTTGTTTTTTTTTAATTGAATAGTTATCAACTATGAAAACATACGATCAATATTTCAATTTTATGTCATGTAAAGATTCCATAATCAAAGCACTTCAAGAACATCGTAATGAACAATCAAGTGAAAGACAAAAGTTGTACAAACATCGGAATAAGTGTTATGATGCTCCAAACAAATATGTAGGTATGATAATTGATGGCATGGACCAAAAGAGAACACGTCTACCACAGTTTTTCCATACACCCAAAAATTTACAGGAACATAATTTCATTCAGTTTCACTTGGTTGGTTATATGGTTTTTAATGGAAAAATTTGTCCAATAGTTTACTTCACAACTCCAAATATTCATAATGATGCAAATATGACCATCACCATAATTCATCATGTGCTCACTCACTGGTCTGGAAATCTTCCTCAAGTTCTCTATCTACAGTTGGACAACACTAGTCGTGAAAATAAAAATCAAATTGTGTTTGGATATCTAAGCATGCTTGTTGAAATGGGAATCTTTCAAAAGGTGAAAGTTGGTTTCCTTCTTGTTGGACACACTCATGATCATATTGATCAAATGTTTAGTCATTTTCAGTAACATTGAAGAGGAAAAATGTTGGAAGTCTACCATCATTGATTGAATGTATCAAGAAAGAATACATTCCAGAGCCTGTTTTTCATATATTAGAAGAAATTGTTGACATGCAAAGATTTATTCATGGATCACATCGTGAAGAAAAATGTATTGAGCAGCTTAATGACGTTATCTTCCAACATCAATTTTGTTTCAAAAAAATTGATGGGAAAACACTTATATGGGGAAAGAAGTATTCAACTACTACAGAATGGGGGCCTTCATCAGGTTTATCATTTTTGAAGTTCATTCCAGATTGTCCAATTTTTGCATCAAATTTATTATTTTTACAATCAGTTGCTAAAATCCATAATGCACGAAGGCGTAATAGAGATGCATATTATTCTGAATGCCTGGAAGAAATTAAAAATTCCATTAAGGATACATGTGAGTACTTTGATGTTGTTGATTTTTTTTTTGTGGGAGTCTTTTTTCAATAGTCAAAGTGACATAATTTCAAGCTCAATAAATGAAGATACAATGTTGAGGAGTCCATTTCATTGGCCACAAAATATGCCAAACAAATATGAAGAAACAAACATTGTTGAAGTTCAAGAATCTGAAGGTGCTATTGAGTTTACACAAGCAGAGGAAAGAGAAATGCATATTCATTCACGAAGGTCATGTGCACAACGTGAAGCCATGGAATACCTTTACAGGGGTTCAGTACAAGATATTAAGGAGGGTAGCATGATTGTAGTTTTAGCAACTGAAGATCCACATGGTTATCCATTTTGGATAGGAAAGGTTATAAATATTGAGAAAGAAAATCATGATGTTATTGCAATTCAAGTGCATTGGTATGCAACAAGTGCACACCCTTTCAATGGTGTGTACAAGCCAAAGATGGTGGTTGAGAAACATGTCAATAGAAAGAGAAAAAGAAAGGATCAAAATACAACTCCTCATCGCACTGACCTCTTAAAATATTTGATGGGGTGCATGATATCCACCAATACAGGATATGATTATCGCATTGGGAATATTTTACTTTGCAGAAAGGCTTTCAAAAAAATTCACTAAATTGGTAATCTTCATCTATCAAGAATACAAACAAGGTTGGAAAATGATCCATCATTTTATTCAAAGGTACATCATGGATGAGAGAGTGGGCCATTCAAAAACACTACATTGTCATGGATGCGTGATTTATTTTCCAAACATGGAGAGTGCATACCAGATAGAGACACAATACATATTCCAGATAATTTTTCAAGGAGGGAAATCTACAACTTGTACAAAGGATATGCTGAAGGTGTTGAAGGAAATGGTAATTTCATTACATATGCATATTTTAAAAGAATATGGAAGAAACAATTCAACAATGTATGTATTCCTAAGAAGTCAAGGATGGGGATTTGTAGTATATGTGCTACTCTTCAATCAAGAAGAGATAAATATGAAGGGGCAGAAAGAGGTATGTATTTACTATTTTGTTTTCTTTTAATTGAACAATTATCAACTATAAAAGCATACGATCAATATTTCCATTTTATGTCATGTGCAGATTCCATAATCAAAGCACTTCAAGAACATCAAAATCAACAATCAAGTGAAAGAAAAAAGTTGTATAAACATCGGAAAAAGTGTTATGATGCTCCAAACAAATATTTAGGTATGATAATTGATGGCATGGACCAGAAGAAAACACTTCTACCACATTTTTTTCGTACACCCAAAAAATTACAAGAAGGTAATTTCATTCAGTTTCACTTGGTTGGTTGTATGGTTTTCAATGGAAAAATTTGTCCAATAGTTTACTTCACAACTCCATATATTCATAATGATGCAAATCTGACCATCACCATAATTCATCATGTGCTCACTCACTGGTCTAGAAATATTCCTCAAGTTCTCTATCTACAGTTGGACAACACTAGTCGTGAAAATAAAAATCAACTTGTATTTAGATATCTAAGCATGCTTGTTGAAATGGGAATCCTTCAAAAGGTGAAAGTTGGTTTCCTTCTTGTTGGACACACTCATGATCATATTAATCAAATGTTTAGTCGTCTTTTAGTAACATTGAAGAGGAAAAATGTTGGAAGTCTACCATCATTGATTGAATGTATCAAGAAAGAATACATTCCAAAGCCTGTTTTTCATATATTAGAAGAAACTATTGACATGCAAAGATTTATTCAGGGATCACATCGAGAAGAAAAATGTATTGAGCAGCTTAATGACATTATCTTCCAACATCAATTTTGTTTCAAAAAAATTGATGGGAAAACACTTATATGGGGAAAGAAGTATTCAACTACTACAGAATGGGGGCCTTCATCGGGTTTATCATTTTTGAAGTTCATTCCAGATCATCCAATTTTTGCATCAAATTTATTATTTTTACAGTCGGTTGTTGAAATCCATAATGCACGAAGGCGTAATAGAGATGCAGATTATTCTGAATGCCTGGAAGAAATTAAAAATTCCATTAAGGATACATATGATAACTTTGATTTTGTTGATTTTTTTTTGTGGGAGTCTTTTTTCAATAGTGAAAGTGACATAATTTCAAACTAAATAAATGAAGATACAATTTTGAGGACTCCATTTCATTGGCCACAAAATATGCCAAACAAATCTGAAGAAACAAACATTGTTGAAGTTCAAGAATCTCAAGGTGCTATTGAGTTTACACAAGTAGAGGAAAGAGAAATATATATTCGTTCGTGAAGGTCATGTGCACAACGTGAAGCCATGGAATACCTTTACAAGGGTTCAGTACAAGATATTAAGGAGGGTAGCATGATTGTAGTTTTAGCAACTGAAGATCCACATGGTTATCCATTCTGGATAGGAAAGGTTATAAATATTAAGAAAGAAAATGATGATGTTATTGCAATTGAAGTGCGTTGGTATGCAACAAGTGCACACCCATTCAATGGTGTGTACAAGCCAAAGATGGTGGTTGAGAAACATGTCAATAGAAAGATAAAAAGAAAGGATCAAAATACAACTCGTCATCGCACTGACCTCTTAAAATTAGATGATGTTGACATACTTGTTTATGACTTCAATTTGACAAAGAGAAGAACTCTTCACTCCATGACAACAAAGATTATCAAGAGGTTTTCGCCGCAAGAAATAAATGCAAGATGGGAGTCTGTTGAACCTAGTCGTAGATATAAAAGGCATTCAACATCTGAGATGTTGGGCATGCATGTAGACTCAGATGGTGCATTCATCGAAAATAGAAGAGTATGGATCATCTACATCTTCATAAAAACATTCATCTGAAGACAATGTAGACATTGATGGTATTTCAGAAACCATGAGTCAATATGAATAAGTGTATGGAATATTTTACCAATTTTTTATCCATATGATGTTTGTATGGTAACTAAAAAAGAGCATTGAACTTACATATGATCTTACATGAAGTTATGAATCTTTTGTTATGTTTTATGAATGATATGTTTTTTTATTATGGATAGTATAATAAAATTTCTTAGCTCATATGTTTTGAATATGCTCAATATAACAATACTTTTAAGAAATTATTTATGTTTCATTCAATGTAACTTGTATTTACTTTTTTATTATTAAAAGTAAAAAATTATTAAAATGTGACGTTGAATTTTTAAAGTATATTGTGATATTTTCATGGCATTATGTATTACCTTGTTCTTTGCGTGATAATAACATTTAAAAAGTAAACATTTAAGGGTTTCTTTTGTGATTTTGTTTACAGTAACGATGAGTTATTTTACCACATTATAAAAATGTGTCATTTTCATACCCCAATTTTAGAATGGGTGCTACTGGTAGCAGTACTTTTCAATTTGATGGTTGATTTTTAGGTTTTGGTTTTAATGGTACCAAGTGATAAAAATACGACTTCAAATTATCTCAAAATTTGACGTTTTGAAAAGAGAAAAAAAATCAAAAACATCTTATTTGTTTTTAGGTGTTGATTTTAAGGTTTTTCTGAGATACTATCTAAGTTTTGAAGGCCATGTTTGAAAAATGTTGTAATTTTGACCCCATTTTAAAAGATGGTGCTACCAATAGCACCACTTTTTGATTTGAGGGTTGATTTTGATGTTTGTTTATGCAAAAATATGGGTTTTTTGGGCCAGAGTTATCGTTTTGAGATCATAGTTATCATTAAGTTGGTAACTATGTTAATGCCGAATATTCCCAATGAAGTGAAAACTGGGGATAACATGGTAGGAGGAGTCGACAGCCTTAAATACTCTAACCACGATGTTTCATATGCCACAAAGTTCTTAGATTTGGCAGGGCAAAGCTACCTAGAGAGCAGGGGAGAAGACCCATCAGGCGTGCCACTGTTAGAGCTTGCACAGTGGATTCTAAGCCTATACAACACATGTATCATGAACCTATTAGACATTTCACACTTCGGGCATGGAAAATACATAAATGCATGTGTTAAATAGTTGCCAGAAAGGGTACAGAGTCATCCTATGGATGGATAAGCCACTACCAATCAATGTTGACCTCATCACAGATATTACATGGCTACCCATAGATGGGGAGAAGCCGGAGCAATACCTAGATGACAAGACTCGGGAAAAGGCCATCTCTGATGAGATCAAAGTGAATTATGGCACAGAGAGGGGGAATAGAGGAATCAAGATCAATGAAATCAATTATCCTGCAAATTGGTTTGCAACCAAATTGCTCAGTTGCAAATTAATGCACAAGTGTTGAAAAGAAGAAGTGCATGCCAGAGTAGTAGAAGTTTCGGTGTAGTGCACAATGGGGAGCTCGATGAGCTAGGGGACATACCACTCAACGCATTCCTATAATATTGTAAGGATGTGCAATAATTGGGCTCTAAGTTCCACTATTTGTGGTTACTCATCCTCGTTGCACTTATATGGTGGCACGAGCCGACATATACGATGTTCCTCACAAGGACATGAAAATGTGGCACAACGTGCTACACATCGTTGTGAAGCACCACATATCCCAAGGTAAATAAATTCAACAATGATATGTTCGCACAGTACTTAACATAGATTCAGAACAGCGTGACAGAGACATGGAGGATCTCACCAGAAATTGTCCAGGAGTATGGACATATAGTCAATTTTCATGCATCATGTCACAACATGTGGCTAAAGGAAAAGAAGGACCCCACCAAGGAGTGGTTGCAATTGAAGTATTACATGATGTTGCATGACATCCACACGGAGGTCCAAGAGTGGCCTGACGAGTAGAAAGTACCAGAGATCCCAAGCGCAACACCAACAGTACAAGTCCAGACATAAGATAGCACACTCCCCGCGTAATAGATAGGCAGGAATGGCACTACCCAGCAAAAGAAAACAACAATAGGTACAGGGGGGAAAGAAGCTCCATTCAGAAGAAGAATAGGACACAAAATAATTCATAGCATGGTCCAACACATGGTCCACAAGCTACAGAGCAGGCACCGGGAGGACCGATAGGATAGTTGGGTACAGAGGAAGTGCAGACAGAGGCACAAGACATAACCATGGACAAAGAAGTTGAGAAGGACACTGGCATGGATACATAAATGCCCAAAGCATATTAACAGCCAGATGCCCAAATAAAGAGAACAACGGAGCAAGTAAGTGGCACTAGGAAGAAAGCAAAGGCCCACAGGAAATAAATGGAAATGTCACTGACAACAAATGACATAGAACTGATAGCCAAGACAGTAGAATATTGATTATCAAAAGTATGGGAAAATGCAGAAAACCATATTGCTTCAATTTTGGAATAGGTACAGGAGGCAAAAGCCGCGTTAGAATAGTTGAGGATCAAAGTGGAACAACAACAAAAGGACAAATCGACGCCGGTAAGAGAAGGACCACATGTCAGAGAAATAGTACAAATCACAGTACAGTGAAGTGATAACTTTATCATAACACCAGATATGTTGTTCATCAATGAGGAAACAATGCAGAAACCTATGAAGAATATCGAAACATTAGACTTGGCGATGCCCAAGATACCAACAAAAGCGCTATAAGTTACAGGTTAGCATCACGCAAGATATTTTGTCGAGAGGAAGGTCTGGTGCAACAAATCTACAACTAGCACAGGAAGAAAATATTGCACTGAAGGAATCCATCATCTAGGAAGGGCAGAGGAAAGAGATAGCATAGAGAAAAGTGGACCAGATGGAGACCCAGATAGACATAGTCTTTCAAGCTATCTCATATGACAGAATATCAGAGGAAACATCTTCGGAGGAGAAGATAAAAAATATAGTGTGAAATATACAACAACATAAAGAGAAGATCAAGGAACTGGAGGAGCGCGTGGTACCTACGACTCCCCTAGAATTCTGAGCACAAAGAGAGCAAAATGTGACAAAAAATTTAGAGAACATCGCCACAGGGATGTCCACATATCTATCTAACTGCATCTCACAGGAGAACCACACTCACTAGTGCTCAGCCACTAGGATCAGGTTCACCTATGCTCAACTGCAAGTGCATCCAACTAAGAAGATATATTTCTCACTGCATCTCATAGGAGAATCATCTGGAGTATCACATCATCTCAACTCTCTACAAAGAGGAGGCCAATACATCATTTCATCTATGTCTCAGAGAGAATGATACACCCAACTCATGGGATTCCCCACACAGGGGCACACATCATTCCATCTATGTCTCAAAGAGGAACTACACACCCAACTCATGGGCTTCCCTACATAGGGGCACACAAAATTCCATCTCCATCTTAGAGAGAAACCACACACCCAGCTCATGGGCTTCACCACCTCAGACAGGGGCACAATGTTCCACCTCAGAGAGAAACCATGCGCCCATCTCATGGGCACACCCAACGCATGGGCTCTCTCACGCTACACAAGGGCACACACAACATTCCTTCATCGTCTCTATTAGGGTCCTAACCCGCACATAGGTAGAACAATATATTCAGATGTAATAAAGGTCAATATTAATAAGGCCTTTCAATAAAATAGAATAAGGTGGATGTAAGAAGACCTAATAGAATCTTCCACTTCTAGAAGGATCTTCCTCTAGATGCTTCTTTTTAGTATAAATAGGAGTCGAGGGTATGAGAACCCTAGCTTGGATATTATTGTAATAGAGCTCTACTCAACTGGAGGTTGCCCCCTCGAAGAGGCCCGTGAACTTTTCTTTCAAATTCAAAGTGCTATTTCTGTTATTATTCTCATATCATTTCAGTGCTATTGTGGTGAATGTTATGGTTATATTGTTGTTATTCTGCCATTTCTAGCATTTTATTTTTGTTCTGCATACATTTTATATCTAGCATATTACAAGTGGTATCAGAGCACTTTCCTCGATAGAAAGTGTGGGTTAAATTTTTTTTTAGGGTAGAGACGTATTTCGGCGTCTTTAAGCCACAGAGATCTATCGTTACGCGCATAAACCCGTAGTTGAGGGATTCATACACACAGGAAAAACAAGTGGTACTTAAGCACACATTTTTTAGCCACCCTTATAACCCCTTGTTGGTACCCCTTCAAGTGGTAGTGCATCAAATAGCACCTGTGTACGGATCGGCCTAGATTACCTGAAGCCCTCTTTAGATAAACCGATCAATCGCCTGACTGCTATAGTGTCACCGAGAACAACACTCGGGAAGATACTCTCTAGTACCTGGGTAGTCGGATAGTATGGCTAAGGGTACAGTCTATCCTCCTTAGTTAGTGCCCTAAGATATTGGGCTGAGTAATACTGTTGAACCCCGCACGTATATCAGAGAGCTATAGCACAGGGCAAACCCTTTTCTATAGAACCCTTGAATACCTAACCCTTGGGGATAGAAACATAAACAAATTAAAACATACAAGATCTATTGTCATGCAACTGTGTCCGGGTTGCCAAGAAAATACACATTTCTTTCTGGTTAAGCATTTGGGAATTTCCTCTCTGCAGTATTTTTCAGGGCGGAGTATAACTCTGCAGGTGTAAAAAAAAAAAAAGTATGGAAATTGTTTCACCATTATTTGAGACCTATTCCATTGGACTCATCTCTTAGCCCTCATCACATTCATCCATATAATTTTTTGGAAAAAAAATTGACCCCGCCCACCTCTTTTTAGTTCCCCCATCCTCATGTCCCATACTCGTAGCCAAGACTTGGAAGCTCGCTTCAACACCTTGTAATATGGTCTCATCGAGACCCAACAAAAAGTGAAACAAATCAATGCCAATGTTATTGCCATCAATACAACCATGCATTTCTCAATGGAGGAAATCAAGCAAGACCTCACCACCCAGCTTGAATCAGTCTTTTTGGTACTTTGCACCAAACTGCACATCCCTACAGATAACCCTTCCTATTCCTCACCTCCACAAACTGAAGGTGACCATTCCTCTCATTCTTATAACTTTCAGAACCATCACTTTCAACGTGACCTATGCCTTCCATGGGTGGATGTGACCAAATTTGATGGCTCGGACCCCACTGGTTGGGTAACCCAAATGGAACATTATTTCTCTTTATACGACATTACATATGACTTGGCCAAACTCCGGTATGGTGTTCTCCATCTAGATCAAGAACGTTGGCAATGGTGGAAATGGAGAAAAAATTCTCGTCAAGGGTATATTGCTTGGACACACTTTGTGGTAGAGGTTTATGAATGCTTTGACACTGACACCAGCCATTTGGGCCATTTGACAAAGTCGAAACAGTTAGGAACAGTGGAAGACTTTATATCTTCCTTTGAGCGCCTGGCTTTTAGAACAGAGGGCATGTCTAATGCCTTTTCTAAGAGTGTTTTATCAGCAGCCTCAAGGATGAGATTCGGGCCCATGTCCTCATGGCTCGGCCTTAGAGTTGGGTGGAGGCTACTAAAAGAGCTAAAGAAGCACAACAGGTTGTATCTTTTCAAAACTGAAATCCCTCCTTTATCCCTCACCCTAAACAAGTAAATCCCACTACTCCCTCTACTCCATTCAAGATCCAAAAATTGACCAGGGCTGAAATGGTTGAACACCAACTCAAAGGCCTTTGTTATAACTGTGATGAAAAATATTTCTCGAGCCACAAGTGTAAAGAACAAAAGATTTTTATGGCCATCTCCGAGGATATTTCGGAATAGGATGTAGAAACTCCCCTTATGTGTGATTCACCTGAATCCACTGACATAACCCCTCCCTCATACCCTCCCAAAGTAGAACTGGTCATTTACCTCAATGCTCTCACTGGCTTCTCCGCTCCCCAAACCCTCAAGCTAATCGGTTACATCAAGCATCGAAAGGTCATCATTATGGTTGATAGTGGCAGCACCCATAATTTTATTCATCACCACATTGCCCAAGAAACTCATTGCCACATCCATGTCATAAATAATTTCCAAATCATGATTGCCAATGGTGGTTCCATGCAATGTGGAGGGCATTGTGAAAATGTGTGTCTCCAAATTGGTGACTACCACCTAAAACCCCATATGTTTTATATCAACATGGGAGGTTGTGACATTGTGTTGGGTGTAGACTGGCTAAGGAATTTAGGTCCCATTCTCATGGATTTTAAAGACTTAACCATGAAATTTGACCAGGAGGGCCACCAATATAAGTTCCAAGGCATCACCATCGGTTCACCTGAGATCATTAGTTCCCATCGCATGGAAACGATGCTCAAAAAAGGTCATTCTGGTGTTATCTCACAACTCCATGCCATACAAGCAACAGAGAGACCCTTCGTCTTGTAAGACCTCCAAGCCATCCTTTCTAGACATCAATTGGTCTTTTCCACTCCCCGACGACTCCCTCCTTCCCGTCGTATTCATGATCATTCCATTCCCCTTGTACCCAGAAGACTTCCTCCCAATATCCATCCTTATCGTCACCCCTTTTCCCAAAAAAATGAAATTGAGAAAATGGTCCAAGAACTCCTTAATGCAGGTGTTATCCGCCATAGTAAAATCCCCTACACTTCTCCTGTGGTCATGGTCCTGAAGAAAGAAGGTTCTTGGCGAATGTTTCCTAACTTTCGTTCCCTCAACAAACTTTCCATCAAAGACAAATTCCCCATTCCTATCATTGATGACCTCCTAGATGAATTGAGTGGTGCCCAATTCTTCACTAAACTGGATCTTCGTTTGAGCTACCACCAGATACGTATGAAAGAGGCACACATTCCCAAGACTACCTTTAGAACTCATGAGGGCCACTATGAATTTTTGTTCATGTCCTTTGGCTTGTGTAATATCCCCTCCACCTTCCAAAGCCTCATGAATCATGTCTTTCATCCTTTTCTACTCCATTTTGTCTTAGTTTTCTTTGATGATATCTTATTCTATAGCAAAACCTAGACAGACCATCTTGCTCATTTGGATCGAGTTCTCCATCTACTCTCTCAGCACCAACGTTTCCTGAAACAGTCCAAATGTGCTTTTGGCGCCTCAAAAGTAGAATACTTGGGTCATCTGGTTGGCAAGGATGGCGTCAGGGTGGATCCTAAAAAGATTGAAGCTATGCAAGACTGGCCTCGCCCAAAAAATCTTAAGAGCTTGCATGGATTACTGGGCTTAACAGGGTATTATCACAAGTTTGTTAAGAATTCTGGGAAGATTGCAGCACCTCTCACTGCTCTCCTCAAAAGAACTCTTTCACTTGGACTCCAGCCACTTCCTAAGCTTTTCAAACCTTGAATATGGCCATGTGCACCACTCTAGTCCTCTCCCTTCCTGATTTCAAAAAGACCTTTGTGTTGGAATGTGATGCCTCAAGGAAAGGAATTGGTGTTGTCCTTATGCAAGAGGGTCTACCTTTGGCCTTTACCAGCAAGAAACTATATGAAAGAAATCTGGGCAAATCCATCTATGAAAAGGAAATGTTGGCTATTCTGCATGTTGTTGATCTGTGGCACCCTTATCTATTGGGGCAACGTTTCCAAATTAAGATAGACCATCAAAGCCTCAAGTATTTTCTGGAACAACGCATTTCCTCCCTAAAACAACAAAAATGTGTGACTAAGCTCTTTAGATATGATTATGAGACCATTTACAAGAAAGGAAAAGACAATGTGGTTGCGGATGCACTTTCCCAAAAATATGAAGATGAAGGATCCCTTTTTTCTCTTTCATTCATTGTACCAGATTGGATCCAAGTTGTTCACCAGGAATGGCTACAAGATCCCAAAAGTTCACAGTTGATCCAACAATTGCAATCCAATGCTCCAGCTTCCCCAAGGTACTCTTGGCTCCATGATGAACTTTGATACAAAGGCCGTTTGTATTTAAGTAAACAATCAAAGCTTAAATCCATGGTACTTTCGGAGCTTCATGCTACACCCACAGCAGGGCACTCCGGGTTCACCAAAACCTATGATAGGGTCAAACGTTCCTTTTTCTGGGATGGTATGAAACAGGACATTCATAATTTTGTCGATAAATGTGATGTGTGTCAATGAAACAAGGAAGAAACAATCAAATCTCCAGGCACACTACAACCGCTCCCGATTCCACCTGCTATTTGGAAGGATATCTCTATGGATTTTATTACTGGCTTACCCAAATTGGGAAATAAATCAGTCATCATGGTGGTTGTTGATTGCCTTTCCAATTATGCTCATTTATGCGCCCTTCAACACCCATTTACAGCATCCACGGTGGCTCAAATTTTCATGGATCAGGTCTTCAAGCTTCATGTCATGTCGTACTCTATTGTTTCTGATCGCGACCCAACTTTCATAAGCAATTTTTGGCAAGAAATGTTCAAGATACAAGGCACCGAATTTCATCTCAGCATAGCTTATCATCCCCATACTAATGGCCAAATGAAATTTGTCAACAAGTGTTTGGAAACATATTTGAGGTGCTTTTCATCGGAAAAGAAAAATCAGTGGGCTCAATGATTTCCCCTAGTTGAATCGTGGTACAACACTTCATACCATACAGCTACACGCATGACTCCTTTTGAAGCGGTATATGGAAAAAATCCACCTTCAGTTCTTTCATACTTACCAGGTGCCTCAAAGGTCTAGGTGGTTGAACTAACACTTACAACTCGAGAGGCTATTCTCCGTACCCTCAAAGAGAATTTGGTCATGGAACAGAACCGCATAAAGCAACAAGTAGATCAAGGTCGCTTTGAACGTCAATTTGTAGAAGGGGATCAGGTGTTTCTTCGATTGCAACCTTAAAAGAAAACTTCCCTCAAGGCCGAGCATTGTTAGAAGCTAGTGCCCAAATTTTATGGTCCTTATACCGTTCTCAAGCGTGTGGGACAAGTAGCCTATCAATTAGCTTTGCCCAGCCATTCGAAGCTACATCCAGTTTTTCATGTTTCATGCTTAAAGAAGGTGATTGGAGCTAAGTGCCAAACTCAAACAAACCTTACAAATTTAGCTGAAGAAGGATCCATTTGGATACAGCCAGAAGCTGTTTTGGACCAGCGTTAGTGTTGCCTATGTCAAAGAACCATTAAGGAAGTTTTAGTCCAGTGGAAATATACAACTCCAACAGATGCCACTTGGGAACTAGCTACCATTCTGCAACAATTTCCTCATCTCAAGCCTTGAGGACAAGGTTGTTTTTAAGGGGGTGGACATGTTGGGGTCCTAACCCGCACATAGGTAGAAAAATATATTCGGATGTAATAAAGGTCAATATTAATAAGGCCTTTCAATAAAATAGAATAAGGAGGATGTAAGAAGACCTAATAGAATCTTCCGCTTCTAGAAGGATCTTCCTCTAGATGCTTCTTTTTAGTATAAATAGAATTCAAGGGTATGAGAACCCTAGCTTGGATATTATTGTAATAGAGATCTACTCAACTGGAGGTTGCCCCCTTGAAGAGGCCCGTGAACATTGCTTTCAGATTCAAAGTGTTATTTTTGTTATTATTCTCATATCATTTCAGTGCTATTGTGGTGAATGTTCTAGCTATATTGCTATTATTCTACCATTTCTATCATTTTATTTATGTTCTGCATACATTTTATATATGGCATATTATAGTCTCAGAGAGTAAAAACACACAACATCCCTTCTCCATATCATGGGAACACCCAACTCATGGGCTCTCTCTCAAGATGACTCACTCAGTCTGAGTCTTGGAGGATGTCTCATGCAGATGTAATCATCAACACTCCCTCTCAGCTAGGGAAGAATTCTCCACCAGGCCAGGTCTCTCATGGAATTACTCAAACTTTGTCTTGGCTGTAATACTCAACACTCCCTCTCATCTAGGGAGATAATCTTCACCAGGCCAGGTCTCTCACAGAAGTAATCGAACTTCATTTTGGAAAGCAGTTTGGTGAAGATATATGCAATATTCTCAAGTGTAGGAAGGTATTGCACATGTAGTGCTTTACTCTACACCATGTATCTGATATAATGATATTTTATCTCAACTTGTTTCAATCTATCATGAAACACAGGGTTCTCAAAGAGCTTCACACGGCTTTGGTTATAATAATATAATCCATCTCATGATCAAATAAATATGTCAAAATCTTGTGAAGCCACACTACTTCACGGACTGCCACACTCAATGTTATACACTCTACTTCTATGGTACTCAAGGCCATAGAGCTTTGTTTCCTGCTGCACCAGGAAACCATGGAAACTCCCAAGGTAAGACAACAACTAGATGTGCTCTTCCAGTCCACTATACTCTCTTCCCAATCTATATCGGCATATCCCTAGAAACTCAAGTCCACACTGGAGGCATATCTCAGGCCATAGCCAACTGTTCCTCATATATATCTCAATACATGTTTTACTTCTATCCAGTGAGTTTGTCTCAGTTAAATCATGAATTGACTAAGTACATTCACTGCATAACATAAATCAGTTCTAGTGTTTAACCAGATACATTAGTGATCTAATCATTTGTGGATCAAACTCCTATGAATCATCATCATTCATTTTCTTCATCACCATCGGTGTATGGATCTACATTTTGTTATACTGAAATTCATTAATATCCCCACTATATATTTTCCTTGACTCGGGAAAAGTCTCATTGGTCCTCTGTCATACTTCTTGTCTCAAGAGGTACTGCATCATACCTAGATCCTTCATCATAAAATCAGAAATCAAAGGTTTCTTGTATCAAACAACAAGGATTCCTGAGTAAGTCACCAAAATCAGGGTCTCATCATCATTCATTTTCTTCATCACCATCGATGTATGGATTTTCATTCTATTATACAGAACTTCTTTAATATCCCCACTGTATATTTTCCTTGACTCAGGAAAATCCTCATTGGTCCTCTGTCATACTTCTTGTCTCAATAGGTAGTGCATCATACCTAGATCCTTTATCTTGAAATCAAAAATCAAAGCTTTCTTGTATCAAACAACAAGGCTTCCTGAGTAAGTCACCAAAATCAGGGTCTCGTCACTAACAATGTAATAATATAAGTTTGGATAAACAACACTCTTGTTGAAACCCAAACTTATCAAGAATCCATCCATCTTCTTTATTTTATACCAAAATTTCTTCAACCTGTACACATGAGATTTCTCGTCATATATTACAAGTCCTTCTAGTTGTTTGATGTAAAATTCTTCCTCAATATCACCATTGAGAAAGGTTGTATTTACATTCATATGGTGTAGTTTCCAACTCATGTATGATGGACGGGAGTGTATTGGACTACTGGATCAAATGTCCTATCATAGACAACTGCATTTGTTTGTGGGAATCTTCTGGCTACAAATCTCGCTTTATATTTCTCAACACTTCCATTAGCTGTAATTTCCTCTGCCCCTTGCAAAGTTTTTCGAGTTTAGCCAGGCCTTTCATGGCTTGCTACAATGTTTCTGTGAATATCAACTGGAGCAACTGGATCAATAATTGTCTCCCACTGAAGTCTAAAGGATGGATATCTTATTTTACTTGTTTGCTAGATATTTTATGTCTTCTCAGGTTCTCTACTGACTCTTTAGTATTTTATGACTTCTAGCATAATAATCAATCAATAAGTATTTGGACTCTCATACCAGGGATAATGGTCCAATTCATTAGGGCTCCCATACTAGAGATAATACCCTTCACTTATTAAGAATGAAATCAACTATAAGTTTAATGATTAAATCCAACAATTTACCTCGGTCTGCAGTCATGCTCAATTTTGTATTTGGTTTTAGAGGAAGTAATTATCATCTCTCTTGTCTTCATCCTTTTGAGGTGGTTCTGGATCAATGTCAATGGTGGAAGCATATTTTCTTCCTTTCTTCCTGGTTGGACAATTTCTTGCATAGTGTCCATATTTTTCACATTTGAAGCACTAGATCTCTAAAATATCTCTTCTCTGATTATGACCTGAAGTTGATGGAGTCTTCTCATCTCTGAATGTTTGTCTGAAGTTTATTTTGAATATTGCTCCTTTCTTTGTATGAAGTGCAAGAGCATGGTTGTCATCATGAGAGTATTCTACTCCTCTATTTCTAAGTCTAATTTCTTTTTGGGCACATTTTGTCCAAAGACGATCAAAAGTGGGTAATTTTTCCCTTCCCCTGATGCTTTAAAGAAAATGTTCACAGTGTTTTGCAAGATTGTTGAGAGTGGACAACACAAGTTCTTTGTCAGATAGGTCTTCTCCAATGGCACCTAGTTGATCTTTGATCTCTGATATCTTCATAAAGAAGGTAGCAACTGTATCAACCTTTTTCATCTTGGTACTTTGAAGATGGATTTTTAAGTTAAGGGATTTGAGGGTGTTTTCACTCTCAAACATATCCTTCAATGCTTCTTACATTTCATAAGTTGTCTTCGGGTTGTCAATACGAGGTAGGAGATGATCTCTTACTGAGTAGATGATTATTTTCCTTTCCTTGGCATCTTCTTCCCTTATTATTTCCTTCTCTTCATCAGTATTTGTCTTTGGTAAAGTCTTTTGTATCACACTCAAAATATCATCTTCTTCAAGGGTGATCTGAAGCCTTGACTTCCAGGAGCTGAAGTTTCTTGATCCATCAAGCCTATCTTCTACTAAGGTTTTGTTCTTCATATTTTCAGATTTCTTCACAAACTCTCACCAAATGGACTTAGAAAACCTAATAACTAGGTTAGACTAGAAACCTTAGGTGTTTTTGGGATTATGACTATCAAAAATAAGCTTTGAGAGTGTCACGTGAATAATGTTGAGCTGAAAGGTTCCTTCAATGAGTTGTAGGAACCCTAAAATCAAAATTCCACAGAAAATTGTGGAACCCTAAAAACCTTGGGGCCAAAAATACAAAATCCTCGAAATTTCACTTTAAGAGTCTCTAGAGGTGTGTTCACGGAATTCGTACACCCCTATCCAAAGTTCATCCCCAACGTCCAAGTGTAAAGTGTTGAAAAGGCCAAACAAGAGAGGGTTGTACGGATTTTGCAAAAACCCTAGAGGGTCGTACAGATTTGCAGAAATGAGAAGATGGCTACTTTAATTCTTGTGCAATGGGTTCTTCAAGACCTAAGCTTTGTTACCATGTTTATTTTTCAATAATCTAGGCTCAAGCATGAATTTCATTCCATTTATAGCATTTTACTTGAACCATAAACAATTTTTTGCAGCAATCAAGATCACAAGATGAAACACAATGCACAAGTACACAAGAAGTATATTGGGAAACCATTCTCAACAAGGGAATAAAACCCAACCAATCCTTTGCTATATTCTTCAAGAGAAACACCTCCACCACCATAAAACCTAGAACACAAAAGGGTTCTTCACAAACCCTAGAAGACTAGAACCCAATAGAGGTGGACACTTTTCCCAAGAACAAGTGTTTGTTGAAATTTCCAAACTCACTTGTGTTATGATTCCTCAATGGGGAATTTTACCTTTATTTATATTAGAATGAACCTATCAACAATAGTATCTACTGGCACAAGAGGGCCGACCTCAATAACTCAGAATATAATTAATAATTTCCATATTGATTATCTTTTACATTAATTATCTTTCACTTTATGGTGGGGCCGACTTATACCCTTTACATCACAAATAGGGTTATAGATAAGTCTGAATCTTGTACAATATAGAAAGGGATCTCATACACCCACTAGTGCTCATCCACTGGGGGCACATCCATTTGTTCTTATCCATAGGGATGTCCACATCTCTATATAACTATGTCTCACAAGAGAACCACACTCACTAGTGTTCAACCATTAGGATCATGTTCACCTGTGCTCAACCGCATGCACGTCCAACTCAACAGATCTCTTTCTCACTACGTCTCACAGGAGAATAATATAGAGTATCACATCATCTCAACTCTCTGCACAGAGGAGGAAAATACATCATTTCATCTATGTCTTAGAGAGAACGATACACCCAACTCATGGGCTTCCCCACACAGGGGCACACAACATTCCATCTCTGTCTCAGAGAGGAACCACACACCCAACCCATGGGATTCCCTACATAGGGGTGTTGACAATTAAAATTTTCAATGAAGTTTTTCCCGCAAAGTGTTGCTAAAGCCTATTATTATAAAAGCTAAATAATACTAGTAGGTGGGACCCCCTTGAACTATTGAAGATCGAATCTATTCATTTTTTATGTTGTGGTGATGTGCGACAGGGCTTACATGGTTGATGATATATTTTGTTATCGGATATGGTTTCAGCTTATGAAATGTTGGTACCTTATGTTATTATGGCCTATGTTATTCATTGATATCATTGCCACCTATTCTTATCGCACATGCACAAAAAACATGTTAGTGAAAACACATAAAAGGAAGTTTGAAGAAAGGCAGAATTACTATAACAAATGCAAAGTAAAAGGGGATCTAACTCTGCAATTTTATTATACCACATACAAAAAATTGGAAGGAAATAGGGAACAATGCAATAGTTGCAAAGGTGAAGAATTTAAACTATCCTATATACTATACTATATGCATGAAAGACTTAATGATTATGGTAAATCATAGCTAGCAGTTAAATGGCCATGCGATTTAATTGAGTTATGTGGTCGATATACATATGGTATATTTGGATAAATAGGATGTTGGTGGCTCATTTGACAAGGTAATGGACGTTAATGGTTCTGCAATTTTGTTTGAGTTATATGATGTGAAATGGAATATGGTGGTCGCGCTATTGCCTTTTAATGTGGTGATGGTTTCGATACATGGTTTGATTAATGGTGTTAATGAAGAATTTGTTGGCATGTACTATTGAATTAATGAAATGTGGGTGGAGGTGACATGCATTTATTACACGTCACCTTTACTCCTCCCCTTAGCCGCCACCCTAGTCGGGCTATTGATCGATCTTGTTGTTGTGGTAATGATATGATTTCTTAGTAGAGAGGAACCGCTCGACCAGCTCTCGTTTTAAGGAATTCGATTACAAGTATGTCTCTTTTTGTCCATTCGTGACTCTGCTCTAGTTATGAAATGATTATTGGCTCAGGTGTCTTGGTTTGTGTTTTCCTAAGTATTGCAACTGTGTAAAAATGTATTCTTGGAATGAAGAATCAATGGCTTTTCTGCAATAACATTGTCCATGGAAGCTATTGGTCACCCTGGGTGCTAGCTCTCTATTATCCTTGTTGGTTTTAGAGGGAGGGTTTTGTTGGTTTTGGGTCAGTTGGCTGTCCTCACGCGTTCACAGCTATACCAAGTCTCTGGATTTTATGGGTTTAGTGATTGGAGGCTTTTTGCGTCACTATGTTTCATTCACTTGGGAATCGGTTGATTCCACCACTGAGGGTCACGAAGTGGGTGTTCTTTTATTATTAGGCCCCGTATTCACCTCAATATTATGGTTGTTTGACCAAAGAGCACGAGGGTTATACCCTACATGCATTAAATAACCTTACCAGGCCGAATGGGAGCCTCACATTTCCATTATGGCCCCCTATCATGGATTTGTTATTGGTCCATGAATGAGCCATGATTCTCTCTGTGTATGCACCATTACCCTCAGAGTTTTCACCATTAGAAGGAGTTGGCTTTGTTCTCCCTATGTTGGCTACAGAACAAACCCTTAGCCCCCAGTATGAAGTTTTATAGAGAAGATTGTCGGGCCTATCAAGTTTACTATGATATTTTGGATTGAGTGTATTGTTGGTTAATTTGAATATAGATTTACCTGGTTATTCATGTGATAGTCATTATGGTTTGGCATCTAGTTACTGCCTCTATTATAACAAGGTTTAACCTTGCATTTTATTCGCACAACACAAACACACGATCACTCTCCTTATGTTTAATAACTCAGTATTGCTAATTGAGAGGGTTGTTGCCTCGATTCGAATTGATGTGTGGGTATATGTGGTTACCACAACTCGTTAGGTTGATTGATTACGATAGTGGGAAATTGGTTGGTCAATACACAGTCACTGGTATTTTTTCACTAAGGATTGTTTGGATGTTTAGCTGGCAT
Organism: Picea engelmannii; assembly: GCA_009831015.1. NCBI lineage: Eukaryota > Viridiplantae > Streptophyta > Pinopsida > Pinales > Pinaceae > Picea > Picea engelmannii. The sequence goes on from ML780389.1 coordinate 2,161,458, forward strand.
TGGTTACAATTGTTGATGCTGCTCACACATATCGAGTTTATGTGTGTGGTATTGTACACGATGAAATAGAGTTTATTGTACCTATTAGTTCTTTTGGGGCCAATGGTTATTGCAACCAGGATGACTGTATGAACTACATCCATTGCATACTTATGATTGTCGATTGTTCAGCCTAAGTTTACACAGCATAATTGATTATAGGTTGACTAAATTGAAGCCATATCGTATTAGATGGATGGCTTAGCACAATGGGTTGAGTTATTTCCTGTGACTGTGTGTTTGGTTTTGTGAAATGGAGATGTTGCATTGTGGGTTTAGGTAGTTGTGCACTGTGTATAACATGGATGGATTGGGTTTCACACTCAAGGATACCCACAGGGTTTTAAGCATGCTTTTGTTGCAACCCAATCAATTGTTGAGACAGACTTGTTGTGGATACCTCATCGTCTTGGATGGATGGCCCAGATTTTTAGAGTCACATTAAATTGGGTTTGTACAGTGATGGAGTTACACTTGCATGATTGAATTATTCAGTGCACAATTTGTGTTGGAATGGTGGTTGTTATCTATTTAAGTGTCAATTATGGTTTTGCAATTGAAATGACAGGCTCGATTGCAGTGATAGTATGTCTTCATTATCAATTTTGGAAACATGACTTTGAGTATAGTTGTTGATTTAAGTAATGTATGGGCAGTGATTGATTTTGATGGTTTACAGATTGGGAATGGTTGTTGTTCAAAAATTGTTATAAGATGAAAAATATATAAATGAAAGTAACGGAACCCCTTTGCAGATTGTGTGGAATTCATATTGTCTTGTGATGGCACTGTATTGGATATTTGATTATGAACAGTATAAATTGTTATTTGGTCACAATGATTGTTGGTTGGTGCATCTCTTTTCGCAGAATGTTTTATGGATCACTTAATTAATTTCATGAATAGTAATCATTCTTCTTCACTTCCATTATTTCATTTTCAAATCCCATCACCTTCCCATATTCATTTTTTCACTCCCTATTCTGAGATTGATTACAGTCAAGAGAATTTCGGTGTTAAAATAGTTCAAAGTGGCATTGTCTTGTGTGGATTACAGGGATGTTTTATTGGTTTCTTTGCAGTTGATCATTGTTGCCATTGAGAAGTAACCATGTTCTTTCCCCCCTCATTGCATCATGTTTCGCTCAATACAAACCCGTCGCATATCCCAAAAACCTTTTCACCCCCTACTCATTGATAAACAGTGAAACAATTTGTATGGATTGGATTGCATGAGTATTATACATTGTTGAGCCAAATCTATTTCATATTTTTAAGAGTTGTCATGTATGGTTATTTAAAATACTATGTTCTAATCAATCACGCATGCAGGATGACTTTTTTCAGTCGATGTATCCATGGCCGTGGAAATAGAGGTAGAGGTAATTGGAACTGAGGCCCAAGAAGGCCCAAGTTCTCCATACCTTTTGATGCTGATTCACACGATCTTGGCTAATTTTTTCATTCTGGGTTTTTCAATTGGATTGGGTAGGGAATAGTCCAACCAAGTCCTGAAAGGCCTCCTTTCCAAGCCCCACAAGCCCCTGGTATCCCCATACCTCCTCATGTCTCATTGCAACCCGAGGTCCCGGAAAATTATGGATGGTAGGAGATTGTCCACCCAGTAGTCTCCCAACATTGTGGCTAGCCCAACTTGTCCTTGCCTGCTCCTCTACCTATTAGCCCCAGTGTCCAAGATGCCCCTGACCACTCGCCAGTGCAATCCTCCCATGCTAGCAAGAGATTGAAAACTGAGGCCCACCATGCCCTTGATAAAGGAAAAGACAATACTACCCCTTCCTCACCCTCCAATGGCTCTAACAAATCCGTGTCTTCCCGAATGCATTTGAGGGACGATTGTTCCCATGTGATCAGCGATATTAGGCATAAAGGCTTTGCACAGCCAAGGGAAAATTCAGGAAAATCAGCAGGTGACAACAACAACCAAGGAAGGGTTGCATCGTAGACTGGGAAATATGGTTTTTGATTTTTATTTTTATCCATTGTTAATGACAGTTGACTTCAAGAAATTTTGGACAACATGTTTTATTTTGATATCTGAGTAATATTTTTGAATATAATTTCAAATTTCATGAGTTAAAATTGCCAAAAGTGAATATGTTGATGGGAGACACAAGGAGGTGTGTTTTACTTAACTAACGGTTATGTTATGATTGTTATGATTGTCATGAACTAAAGGGAGTCACAAGGGGTCCCACCTACTAGTTATTATTTGTTTATAACCCTTATTATAAATTATTACTCTTCCCCCTAACTAAAGTTAGTTGAGTCTTTTGATTAACTTAACTAAAGAATTGGTTCAACTACTTTAACCAATTCTAATTTGTCTAAAAGCAAAAGGAAAGGGAGGAACATGAAAAGGATAGAAGGAGAAGTATACAAAGGTTTTCTCTTTGAGTTTATGTTGAGATAGTTCAGTTTTCATTCATTCATTATTCATCACAAGCCTAATTCTCTTTTATGATAGCAGGGTCTTATTGTAGAGAAAAATATTTAGGGCTGAATCACATCATTCAAACACTTGTTTTCCAGAGGTGTTGATCTATCTTTGATAGTCTGTGTAGACTTGTCTGTTTGAGAATTAATTTTCATGACTGACAAAGGCTATTGTGCAGAGTCGAGTAGGAAGCAATCTGTGGCAAGTTGATCCATATTTTAGAGTTCAGTTTTGGTTTTCTGTCAGAGGTCCTTTTGTTTGTTCCATTGGGAATTTCTAAGTTTGACTTTGGTACAAAATTTTTGTATGAGATTTTGTAAACAAAATGACTCTTTGGTGAATTTGAATGAAATAAAGGGTTTCTTTATGTCTCATTTATCTTGATTATCATCTTGGTGAATTTACTTCTGTATTTACATTTATTTCAACAACTGATATGTTCAGAAAATTACATAAAAATTAAATTTCCAACAAGCTTTTTGTTGATAAAAGACTAGCCTAAGCACTCGTAATTAATACTTGTGAGTTAGGATGTTATTTTTGTTGGCTATAAACATAGGGTGATATTCACGTCTACTTTTCTCTAGCCAAGCAGAGTCTGAAAATGCTTGAGTAAGATTATTTCATATTTTTTCCAAAACATTTATTTGGCAACCATACTGGGCAGATCTTTGATATCTCTCCGGTTAATTTTTTATACTCGATTTTCATCAATACATCTTTATTTTTTCTGAAATTGATTCTTTAACTGTTTTCTATTAATGATTGTTCCTATTGAAAGACAACCCTATATCGAGCTCGGTCTTCAAGACCAGACCAAAATTGCTTTGAACTTGTTTAACACCATTCTAGACACTACCAATACCCATGTTGAGCTTAACCATTATTGGGCAGCAATTGAACGAGATATTAGTGCTCAAGAAAAATTAGAAGATAGACGTAGATAGCCTAGAAATTAGTAGTAACCCTTTGTTTATTCAAGTTCTGACCTTTCTTTCATGTTCTTAGACTCTCGTGCTTCTAGAAGAAGAAGAGGCTTGTTGCCCGAAATCAATCCTATTGCTGAAATAGGAAGAAGAAATGTTGTGTTATATGCCCAACAAAGTGCTCTAAGGAGAACTTTATCTGATTCATCCAGCTCGTCTTTCTTTCCCTCATCTATCATCCACAAGATGGCATCTAGTGGTGGCTCTAGAAGCACTAGAAGTGCTCCATCTTCCCAATCTTCATCATCAACAGTGATTGGTAGCTTATATAGCCACCATATCCATGTCCACTCCACTACAAGCCCCACCAAAGTCATAAAAAATTATGGGTGTTTTTAGTTCGAAGAATATGCCACAACCACACTGTGGCATGTGTCTTCTCCTCTTAACCTGGCACCTGCTACTTGTCCACTTCCAAAATTTAAGGAGCACTTGCCTAAGTTTTCGGGGAATAAAATTTCCAGTACCAATGAACACCTGGTGGAATTTTCTAATGCTTGTCATAACATAGGGGCCAACGACAATGACACTTGCATGTGCTTGTTTGTTAATTCCTTGGAGGGAAAGGATGTGACCGAATTATTTGACCTTCCTCCTAATATTCTATCTACTTGGGAGGAATTAATCTACTGGTTCAGATCAACTTATGGGCAATCTAAAAGCTCAGCTGAGAAGTTAAGGGAATACAATAATGTTACCTACAAGGAGGGTGAGACCATCAAATCTTTCAACTTGTGTTTCACCAAGTTGTACAATCAAATCCCCGAACTTATCCGCCCTCATAACCAAGTTTCTTTCATGCATTATTACAATGCATTGCCTTCCCCCTACCATCATAGGATTGAGGAAAAATCCATTGATAATCTTGGTTCTACTCTTCATACTTTCTTAGAGTATGAAGAACAGCTTGAAAGAACTAGTCTTCCCCAGGGAGAATTAGTTAGATAGACAGACATGTCCTCTCTCTTACAGCTAGTACAAGATATGAGCAATCATATGATAGCATTTGAGAAGAAGGGTATTGTCTCCCCTCGCACCCCTGGAGCTTCATCCTCTTTTGCACCCCCTTTTAGAAATCTGGTTGAGAACAATTTTCAGCCTAAAGCTATCCTGCCTCGAAGTTGCCACTTTAATTTTTGTGAGGAATGCCACGAGGAAACCAATATGAGGTAAAGAAGAGTGCCAGAGATAAGATCTTTGGTAAAAGACCAGAAGCTACTATCGTTGTCCTAGACTTTGTAGAGCCAGAGGATATCATGGTCATCAACACTAGGAACAAAGCCTATGCTCCCAAGGGAAAATTTGATTCTCCTCGCAGTTCTTTTAGCCCGAGCTCATCCTCAACCATTGTTGCACCCTAGGTTCCTAAAATTATTGAGAGTCAAGGAATCACTCCCCCTCTCCCCTCTTCCAAATACAATATCTTGAATCAATTGGCCAACATCAAAGCAGATGCAACCCTCCTAGACATGGTTTTCTTCCCTAAACAACAGATGCATATGAAACAATTCATGGAAGGAAAAGATTCCATTGTAGCCAATCTTTCTAAAGAGGTAAATGAAGAGGATTCTTCTGTAAATAAATTAGTTGTACATAACTTTTATATTTCTGTAAAGATCATGGACAAGATTTTCCATTGTTGCCTCATCGATGGTGGTTTAGGCCCAACTGTGATGTAGAAGATTATTATGGAAGAGCTAGGCTTGTCATGTACAAATGAAAATGGGAGAAGAATTCTCTCCTATAATAGTCTACAACAAAAAACCATAGGCAAGATTAAGGATGTAACCTTCGTTTTATGTGCTCATCCTGAGATAAGGATAACCCTCAGCATCCAGGTAATTGATATGCTTGTAAGAAACTACTCAATTATCTTGGGGAGAGATTGGAAAGCGTTAATAGGTGGATACCTCTTTCTCAATGGGACACATTTATCCTTTCCTCAAAATGGTAAGAATATTATAGTCCTTAGAGAGGGAAGAATTTCACCCTACATAGAGAGTGTTCTACAATGTAGCGTAAACTATATCGAAGAAGACCTAGGAGTGTATTCCATCTTTGCTAAAGAGGATAATATTCCTTTTGAAAAAATTGATTTAGATGATGATATATGGCATATGCACTTTGATGGTTCATGCTCTAGTGAAGGTGATGGGGCTGGTATTATCTTGGTTTCTCCTGAGGGGAAAATTCATAATCTATCTTATAGGTTAGAATTTTCTTGTTCAAACAATGTCATTGAATTCGAAGCTTTATTATTAGGCATTGAGAACGCCCTTAATATCGTTTGTGGTCACCTTTCAGTTTTTGGAAATTTTGAGCTTGTTGTGAACTTGATACGTAAGATATGCTCTCCTAGAAACAAGTTGATGGAATGATACTCCCAAACTATTTGAGAACTTGTCTCTAACCTTCTATATTTCAACATCACTCACGTTAAGAATGATTTAAATTCAATGGTTGATCGGTTAGTTGTCTTTGCGGCCTCTCCTGATCAACAACTTTTTCCTCACATGCCTGATTGTGCTTTTCAATCTCTACATCATCCATACATTCCTGAAAATGAAGGATCTTGGAAGGTCATCCCTAATGATGAGAGCATTTGTGTTGTCATTTAAAATGAACCTCTTAAGCCCGAGGAGATTATAGCCATAGAAAATAATAAGATTCTTGAGGTCTTGACTCCTCTTGAGAGTTCATTTTCATTGAGTGTTGTAGGCAATAAAGAAAAACATAAAGAAGAGGAGTTATGAAAGAAGGTGGTTGAAGCCATCCTCCTAAACATTAGGACACCTAAGTCTTCAACAAATGTTCAAATAAATGTCCAATGTTTTGTTAAAGAAAATATGGGGTCCACCGGGCTACTCGGTGAATCTCAAAATGGTTTTTCTTGGTCCTATGAGGATCTTCGTGGTTTTGATCCTGGTCTTGTTCGACATATTATGAAACTAGCTAGGAAAAAATGAGGACTTGTTAACTGTGCACTGGAAGCACCCTTTCGAAGGGATTTGAGAGATTAGGGCTGGAATTATTTTTTCATTCCACCCTAAATGGGTTTCAATTTGGTAATCAGCCTCAAGGACCACTGATAATATAAAAAATTGTATTATTCTTCGAACTTTCAGGTAAGCGATTATGAGAAATCCCTTCCCTCCTCTCAATATGGAAAAAAAAATTCAACAGGTGGTAGAGTCACAGTTAGGGCCCTTACTTGACAGTTTGTCTGGATACAAGAGAATCAAAGTCAAAGAGGAAAATGTTCACAAAACCACTTTCATTACTAATTGTGATACTATGCCTTATAAATGTCTGCCTTTTGGCTTATTTGATGCAAGTACAACCTTTAAAGGGCCTATACACAAAACTTTCAATGAATTGGTTAGTTTCCATGCATATCTTGATGATTTAATCATGTGCGTCAAAGGGTTGATAATTACATCAGAATTTCAAGTGTTGGGTCCCTTCCAAATCACTTTTGTCTTGGACACTAACTCATACATTTTAAGGAAATTACAGAAACAATTGTTTTCCTACAACACTAACATTCCTCGCTTGAAGTATTGCGAGGGGCCAGCGTGAAAAGTCCTAATGATGATTGGATTTTTGTATACTAGTAGCCTAGCTCTGCTTTCAATTTTTGTGCTTCTTTTCTATGCTTACAGTACCTTGATTTCTTCCTTCTAAGTTAAGTTTTATTTCCTTGTTGTTTTCAATTGAGTCTTTTACTGTTGTTGTTTTAATTTCTGCATTATTACTTTTGTTGTGATTTTTATCCTTATCATCTTTTAGTGTTTGGTCAAGATAGGATGTTGGATCAATTCTGCCACAATGGCACTCCTGCAAAGTATTGTTAGCCAATAACAATCAAAGCTTACACCGTTGTTATGATGTCTCCTTTGAAGGGCCCTTGAAATTGTTAAATATTTCCATAAGGAATTGGTTATTTCTCGCTTCTTCTTGCAATTTCCTCATCCATTGAAATCTTAAGAGAAAGTCTACAAGTTGTCCTCCTTGAAATTTACGAGCATATTCTAGTTGAATGATTATGCATACAGTGGTAAAAACCCTTCATAATTAACTCTTTTCATAAATTATTCCCAAATTCTTGGTCATCTTTCCATTAAATCCACTCACTTCCTTCTGTTGCATAATTATTTTGGTTACGTCTTCTAAATTATTGTTCTTGGTCTGCAAAACCGTGAGTTCTGAGTTATAAATCTATTAGAAACAAATTTTCTTATGGAGTCACCAGTTTGTTGATGATTACAATTGTCAATGAAGTTTTTCCCACAAAGTGTTGCTAAAGCCTATTATTATAAAAGCTAAATAATACTAGTAGGTGGGACCCCCTTGAACTATTGAATATCAAATCTGTTCATTTTTTATGTTGTGGTGATGTGCGACATGGCTTACATGGTTGATGAGATATTTTTTTATTGGCTATGATTTGAGCTTATCAAATGTTGGTTCCTTATGTTATTACGGCCTATGCTATTCATTGATATCATTGCAACCTGTTTGTATCACACCTGCACAACAAACATGTTACTGAAAATGCATAAAAGACAATTTGAATAAAGGCAGAAATACTATAACAAATGCAAAGTAAAAGGGGGTCTAACTTTGCAATTTTATTATACCACATACAAACAATTGGAAGGAAATAGGGAACAATGTAACAGTTACAAAGGTGAAGAATTTAAACTATCCTATATACTATACTATATGCATGAAAGACTTAATGGTTATGGTAAATCATAGCTAGCAATTTAATGTCCATGTGATTTAATTGAGTTATGTGGTCGATATACATATGGTATCTTTGGATAAATGGGATGTTGGTGGCTCGTTTGACAAGGTAATGGACGTTAATGGTTATGTGATTTTGTTTGAGTTATATGATGTGAAATGGAATATGGTGGTCACGCTATTGGATTTTAATGTGGTGATGGTTTCGATACATGGTTTGATTAATGGTGTTAATAAAGAATTTGTTGGCATGTACTGTTGAATTAATGAAATGTGGGTGGAGGCGACGTGCATTTACTGCACGTCACCTTTACTCCTCCCCTTAGCCACCACCCTAGTCGGGCTATTGATCGATCTTATTGTTGTGGTTATGATCTGATTTCTTAGCAGAGAGGAACCGCTCGTCCAGCTCTCGTTTTAAGGAATTCGAATACAGGTATGTCTTTTTTTGGCCATTCATGACTCTGCTCTGGTTATGAAATGATTACTGGCTCAGGTGTCTTGGTTTATGTTTTCCTAAGTATTGCAACTGTGTAAAAATGTGTTCTTAGAATGAAGCATTGATGGTTTTTTTGCAATAACATTGTCCATAGAAGTTATTGGTCACCCTGGGTGCTAGCTGTCTGTTATCCTTGTTTGTTTTAGAGGGAGGGTTTTGTTGGTTTTGGGTCAGTTGGTTGTCCTAATGTGTTTGCAACTATGCTAAGTCTCTGGATTTTATGGGTTTAGTGGTTGGAGGCTTTCTGCATCACTATGTTTAGTTCACTTGGGCATTGGTTGATTCCACCACTAAGGGTCACAAAGTGGGTGTTATGTTCTTATTCTTCCCTGTCTTCACCTCGGTATCATGGTTTTTTGACCAAAGAGCATGAGGGTTATACCCTACATACGTTAAATAACCTTACCAAGCCGAATGAGAGCCTCACCTTTCTGTTATGGCCCCCTATCATGGATTTGTTACTGGTCCACGAATGCGTCGTGGTTCTCTCTATGTATACACCATTGGCCTTAGAGTTTTCACCATTAAAAGGAGTTGGCTCTGTTCTCCCTATGTTGGCTACAAAAATACCCCTTAGCCTCCAGTCTGAATTTTTATAGAGAATATTGTCGGGCCTATCAAGTTTACTATGATATTGTGGATTGAGTGTATTGTTGGTTAATTTGAATAAAGATTCACCCGGTTAGTCATGTGACAATCGTGATGGTTTGGCATCTAGTTACTACCTCTGTTATAACAAGGTTAAACCTTGCATTGTATTCACACAATGCAGACACATGGTCGCTCTCCTTATGTTTAATAACTCAATATTGTTAATTGAGAGGGTCATTGCCTCGATTCAAATTGATGCGTGGGTATATGTGGTTACCACATCTCGTTAGGTTGATTGATTATGACAGTGGAGAATCGGTTGGTCGATACACAGTCACTGGTATTTTTTCACTAAGGATTGTTTGGATGTTTAGATAGCATTGGTTACAATTTCTTGATGTTTCTCATGCATATCGAGTTTGTTTGTGTGGTGTTCTACACAATGAAATAGAGGTTATTGTAACTGGTAGTTCTTTTGGGGCCAATGGTTATTGCAACCAGGATGACTATATGAACTACATCCACTGCATACTTATGATTGTCGATTGTTCAGCCCATGTTTACACAGCATAATTGATTACAGATTGACTAAATTGAAGCCATATCGTATTAGATTGATGGGTCAACACGATGGGTTGAGTTATTTCCTGTGACTGTGTGTTTGGTTTTGTGAAATGGAGATGTTGCATCGTGGGTTTGGGTAGCTGCGCACTGTGTATAACATTGATGGCTTCGGTTTCACACTCAGGGATACCCACAGGGTTTTAAGCATGTTTTTGTTGCAACCTAATCAATTGTTGAGACATGCTTGTTTTTTATATCTCGTTGTGTTGGATGGATGGCCCAGATTTTTAGAGTCCCATTAAATTGGGTTTGTACGGTGATGCAATTACACTTGCATGATTGAATTATTCAGTGCACAACTTGTGTTGGAATGGTGGTTGTTGTCTGTTTAAGTGTCAATTTGGGTTTTGCAATTTGATCTTGATTATTTGATTACTTCTTATATATGTTTAACAAATATCATTGCATTTAAAATGGCAGGCCCGATTGCAGTGATAGTATGACTTCATTATCAATTTTGGAAACATGACTTTGAGTATAGTTTTTGATTGAAGTAATGTATGGGTAGTGGTTGATTTTGATGGTTTACAGATTGGGAATGGTTACTGTTTGAAAATTGTTATAAGATGAAAAATATGTAAATGAAAGGAACGAAACCCCTTTGCAGATTGTGTGGAATGCATACTTTCTTGTGATGGCACTATGTTGGATATTTGATTATGTTGGAATGCATACTTTCTTGTGATCACAATGATTGTTGGTTGGTGCATCTCTTTTCATGGAATGTTTTATGGATCACTTAATTAATTTCATGAACAGTAATCATTCTTCTTCCCTTCCATTATTTAATTTTCCACTAATTACAAATCCCGTCACCTTCCCATATTCATTTTTTCACTCCCTATTCTGAGATTGATTACAATCAAGAGAATTTCGATGTTAAAATAGTTGAAAGTGGCAGTGTCTTGTGTGGATTACAATGATGTTTTATTGGTTTCTTTACAGTTGATCGTTGTTGTCATTGAGCAGTAACCATGTTATTTTCCCCCTCATTGTATCATGTTTCACTCAACACAAACCCCTCGCATATCCCAAAACCCTTTTCAGCCCTTGCTCATTGATAAACAGTGAAACAATTTGTATGGATTGGATTGCATGAGTCTAATACATTGTTGAGTCAAATCTATTTCATATTTGTAAGAGTTGTCATGTATGGTTAATTAAAAGACTATTTTATAATCAATCACACATGAAGGATGATTTTTTTTTCAGTTGAGGTATCCATGGCCTGGGAAATAGAGGTAGAGGTAATTGGGGCCGAGGCCCAAGAAGGCCCAAGTTCTCCATACATTTTGATATTGATTCACAAGAGCTTAGCCAATTATTTCATGCTAGGTTTTTCAATTGGATTGGGATGGGAATAGTCCAACCTAGGCCTGAAAGGCCTCCTTTATAAGCCCCACAAGCCCCCGATATCCCCATATCTCCTGTAGCACACCCATTTTGGAACTCTGGCTTACTCGCGCTCTGATACCCATTTGTACACACCATTTGTACAAAGCTCATACAGATATCATATATCCCATGCATTTAAACAATTAAACACATTTAACTCAGAGTAAAACATATTATTACTTCTATAATTACACAATCCATAGCATTCCATATTAATTTGTATACACAGCGGAAAACATGATAACATTTATAGTAGAGACATGATAAAATGTGATAAAGCATAGTTAGACACTTATCTTGTAACAATGGTGGGATCCACCAACCAAATTCAGGCCTTCCACGAACTTCCCAGCCTTAGACTGCACTTCTCATCAACTCAGCAGTGGGTCACCCCCAAGCTGGGACTAAGCTCCACCCCAAGGAAAGGAATCTAGGCTCAGGCTGAGGTTATAGAGAAAACAGTCACACACAACCACAAAGACGGAATGCTCTCCTAGGAATCTCCCACGCTCATTGCCCACAGACCCTCATTCCCCACATGCTTGTTCCACCCCAGGAGAATCCACCTTCTATGTCACCTGGACAATCCTTCGGCTACCAATCTCCCTTACCTTGGGTTACAGAAACAGACCGGACCGGAAGTCTCTGGGCTCTATGGCAGCTACAGGGTTCCTTCCATGAGTTCTCTCCTTCCCCTACGCACTCTCTCACCTGGAGGGAGTCGCTCACAGGCCAACAAGCCTCATGCAGTCCAGTACTACGTAGTCTCAACAATCCCATGGGAAAACAGACACAAGCTATCCAAAAACTGGTTCGGCAATCATAGGATGGCTTCATAGTCACGGATTCAGAACAGGGAATGCTCGCATAGGCTCGCTCAGCCTTCCCGAACAAGCAAAGACTCTTCCCCAAATTCAACACAGGCTTCTCGTAGGTTGGGGTTACATGCATGGGATTTCTCAGAATCAGACACAGACATTCGAGTCACAGGGTCTCCCCAAGGTTCTCTACAGGAGTCGGGTTAATCATACTACTCAGAGCTTCGTACGCGTTCAGACAATCCGGTGGAATGGGAATGGAACCTTCTCATGTCTTACCCTAGTCGTTTTATTTGCATGCACCAGGGTTGACACTTGTCACCCATGGAACTGCATGCGTTCCACCAGCACATGTTCCTCCCACCACTTGGGAATTCACATGTCCTTCCAAAAGGACTTAGGATAAAAACATATGTTGCAAATATCTTTTTGGAATAATATTAAAATATTATTCCCAGGCTTAAGCCCCCCCTAGGCTTAGACCCTAGGCTCAACACTTAGCCCCTTTCCCACCTTCCAGCCCCTAATTCCTTGCTCACTCTGTGGATGCTCAGTCCCCCTTCACTCATTCATCGTGGTCGGTCTGCACCTAGTGGTGTTTATATTTTATTAAGTGTTCTGCATGATTACATATACAACAACAGGCTCTTGGCCTTCCATACTCAGGCTCTCTGGCCTAACAACACATAAGCCTCCAGCTTATGAAAACTTGGCTCACCAACCTATAAAACATGATTACAATTCCTTTCAGAACTTGGTTTACAGCAGGGCTTGGCCTTAGGGACACTACACCTCCTCATGTCTCATTACAACCTAAGGTCCTAGAAAATGATGGATGGAAGGATATTTTCCACCCAACAGTTTCCCAACATCGTGGCTGGCCCAAATTGTTCTTTCCTGCTACTCCACTTATTAGCCCCATTGTCCAAGCTTCCCCTGACCACTTGTTAATGAAATCCCTCCCATGCTAGCAAGAGATTGAAAATTGAGGCCCACCATGCCCTTAATTGATCCAGAATCGGATCCAGAAGCCTAACAGGGCTTAAAAAGACTCAAAAATGAAAGTGCTCGAAATCCGATGAAACCATTGCCATTGCGTCCATATCGTCTTCCTAATTCTGGCCATATATTTACTTCGTCAAATGGGCTTCGTATGTGAAAGATATCGCATTCTGTCTGAAAACCCAAACAGGCAAAAAAAATGGATGACTGTACAGTCCGTACAGTGCCACGTGGCAGGCTGACTGTACAGGTCGTATGGCCATACACCTGACATGCCAGCTCCTGGAGATGACACATGGCAGGTGAAAGGGAGTACGACAGGTACAGTTGGACCAATCGAAGGGTGACACGTGTCACCACTATAAGGGTGACACATGGCACAAGCTGACATGGCAGACACATGGCAAGGTTGACAGGGTAGTGACATGGCAGACATGTGGCATAGGCTAGCAGGTGGAATGGTACGTGGCAGACACATGGACGAATCAGCGCTCGAGGGGTAGCATTTTTTGATTGGTTGTTGAGGTGCCACGTGGCCCAGTCATGGGCTACCACATGGCACCCTGTGGTTGGCTCATGGTTTATGTAAAATTTTATGGTTTCCACCGAGGTCGAACCCCCAACCTCCTCCAGGCTATGGACTGGCGGGACTGGGCTAACCACCCGCCCCACGGGTGTTTCTTATTAGCTATACGTTAAAATATGTATTTAAGTTTGATCAATGTAATGGTTGGGGGCAGAAAGGGCTGGGGCTTAGCCCCAGCCCGTGGTCTATTCACACACCATGGAACCAAGCGATCGGGCGAGTGCAAGAGGGGGTCATGATATGGACCAGCCCTCGGTTTCATTGCTTGCGTATGACCACAGGGAGGCGCGGACCGTTGGGTTGTTAGCACAGGGTATGGGACACGGTCCTATACCGTTACCACATATGACCAAGGATTATGGGAAAGGAGCACCCTACGCATGGGTAACGATAAGCCACGATCCTATGCACGCGCCCAATGACCAGGAGCCAGCCCGGACAGGGGGGCCAGTGCATAGCCCGAGGGGCTAGCGCTTGGCCACATGGACCCATATGACCCTGCCAAGGGGGCGCGCTCCGGAAAAAGGAGGCTTATCCCCTAAAATTATACAAAAATGGGTTTTTTGTTAAGTTTTTGGATTTTCTATTGATTTTATGCCTGTTAATGGAGGATTTGGCCCATTTTTGGGAGATATTGGGCATTTTTGGAGCCCAAATTTTGGGAGGAAGTTGGGGGTGGATAACCAACTTCAGATCTATAAAAATCAGGCATGTTTGAGGCCATGGAGGATAGTCAGCACAGAGTTATGCTGAAGGGAAGCCAAGCCAAAGCCATTTTTATGCAAGGAAGCTATTGAGGAGCAGACGCTTGCGGGCCATTTCTGGGAGCTCCGGACATCCATTTTGCGTGCCGTTTTCTTTGTTGGGTTCTAGAGATCTGGAAGAACATGACCAAATTAGTCTTGTAGCCAATTGGAACTACTGCGATGTACTTTTGAGATTTTGAACAGAAATAAAGAAGCCTCCCCCACAGAGACAAAGGCCCGGAGACGTAGGCAACGTTGTGCCGAACTCCGTTATCAATTCTTGTGTTATGGTTTGCTATTTATTACTTCATTTCAGATCTGCATATATGTATATGGCTATCATAATTCCTCTCTTTTCCTCATTCTTTCATTAAGCTTCTCATATGGTTAACTAACACATGCAATTTAAAACTCAACCATAGTCATTAAAAGATCCTACGGATCAAGTGGTATCAGAGCTAGTTGACGTTTGGATTTGAGTTTTGCATGTTAACCAGGGAAAATCTACAGCATGGTGAAGGTGATCTTGTTGCATAGAATCCATTAATTGGATTGAGAAAGAGAGCTTCTCACAACGAGAAGATGGCATCGGAAGAAGGGCTTTCTTAGGATGAGAAAGAGTTCCAGAAAACTTTCCTTGCTATGTCGAAGATGGTGAAAGTTTTGTACGAGGATTACTTGGAATGAAAGAGACCAGTTTTGGGTGAATCTTCAAAGGGAAAAAGTGAAGAGGAAGAGGATCATCCTCAAATTCCTCCTTCACCTCCATCATCACCTCCTTCTTCTCCTTCTTCTTCATGTTCAAGTTCTAAATCTAATGCAAAGAAAAATGTTCATAAGAATAAGAATGAAATGCCATTGTTAAAACTTGATGTTAAATTTGAGTTTCCCATATATGATGGTGAAGTAAATGCAAAAAAACTTGACAATTGGATCAGGTAGATGGAGGTATACTGCAGTGTGCAACAGATCAAGGATGAGGCCACACAAATCAAATTGGCATCTTTGAGACTTGCAGGTACAACTCTCATCTGGTGGCAAAGCAAGCTGCAAAAGGGAACACAACAAGTGGGTAATGTATTTCCATCATGGAAGAGTTTCATTTCCGCACTTAGGAAACAATTCTATCCTTTGGGTTATAAAGAAAAAGCATTAATTGAATGGCAATATTTAAAACTAAGAAAAGGACAAACAGTGCAAGAATACACCGATGGATTTCGAATAATGGCATTAATGTTAGACATCCCTTTACAAACACAAGAAACTCTTATGAAGAATATAGGAGGTTTACTTGCACATATTAGAAACATTGTTTTCATGTTTGGACCCACTAACCTTGATGAGGTTTCTGTTCAAGCTACGTATATTGAAGCAGGGAAAACATGTGTGTCAGCGGAATCATCGTCTTCAAGGAAAGAGGACAAGAGGAAAAGGCATGGCAAGAATGCAAATGCAGTGACGAGGAAGGAAGGAAATCCCTCTTGCAAACATTGCAAGAAAGAGGGACATGATGAGGACAGATGTTGGCAGTTACATCTAGAGAAGAGGCCAAAGTGGTTCAAAGAAAAGAAGGGAATGCAGATAGTGGCAGCGACAACAAAACCCACAGACTTGGGATTGGATTCAGGTGATGAATCAAATATCTCATTGGTTGGTATGATAGGTAAAATTGGTGAAGGCATTGATTGTAGAAACAACTTGTTTCATATAAGGGTAATCATGCGACACACTAAGATAGACACATTAATCGACAGTCGATCTCAGAAGAATTGGTTAAGCAATTGGGATTAAAAACACAAACTCATCATAAGCCTTACACACTTAAATGGATAAGCAATCATCATCAAATGCACATAACAAAGCAATGCACAATCAAATTTGCAATTTCATCTAAGTATGTGGACGAAGTAACATGTGATGTAGTGTCGTTAAGAGAATGTGGAATGGTCTTAGGTAGTCCATACTTATATGATCGTAAGGAAATCTTCTATAGAACAAAGAATCAATATCAATTCACTAAAGCAGGTCAAGATTATGTGGTTCATGCTCATCATGTTAAAGAAAATAAAACACTTCAAACAATGGAACAATTAAAGAAGGCAGTGCAAGAAAGCAACAAACCAATAATTGTTTCAAATGAAGTAATCGATCTTAAGCAAGAACAAGAAATGATTGTTGAATGGAAAATCAATCATAAGTTGCTTCAAGATAAGCTCATGTCGTGCAAATATTTCAAGTATATCAGTTCATTTGCAGTTGTCTTTTTTATGCTATCATTAGTAATGTTGTCTAAATGGATGATAATGGCTTCAGTAAGATGTAACAAGGTTCAAATGGCTAACAATATACTGTCTGTTGTCATGATTGTGTTACAGTTGATCTTGATGAGACAGGTGCACAGGACAGAGTTCAGAGACAGAGGACAAGCCAGGTGGCCTATCCCAAACTTGTTGACTGGTCAGTAACCTTTTGGGGACCAAAAGGTCTTTTAGTGGGGAGGTGTGATCCAGAATCGGATCTAGAAGCCTGACAGGGCTTAAAAAGGCTCAAAAATGAAAGTGCTCGGAATCCAACGAAACCAGTGCCATTGTATCCGTCTTGCCTTCCTGATTTCGTCCATATGTTTACTTCGTCAAACGGACTTCGTATGCGAAAGATATCACATTCTATCAGAAAACCCAAACAGGAAAAAAAAATGGATGATTGTACAGTTTGTATAGTGCCACGTGGTAGGCTGACTGTACAGGCCGTACAGCCATACAACTGACATGGCAGCTCCTGGAGATGACATGTGGCAGGTGACAGGGAGTATGACAGGTACAGTTGGACCAATCGAAGGGTGACATGTGTCACCACTGTAAGGGTGACACGTGGCACAGGCTGACGTGGCAAGGCTGACAGGGCAGTGATGTGGCAGACACATGGCATAGGCTAGCAAGTGGCAGGGTACGTGGCAGACACATGGATGAATCAGTGCTCGACAGGTGGCAGTTTTTGATTGGTTGTTGAGGTGCCACATGGCCCAGTCATGGGCTGCCACATGGCACCCTGTGGTTGGCTTGTGGTTTATGTAAAATTTTATGGTTTCCACCGGGGTCGAACCCCCGACCTCCTCCGGGCTATGGACTGGTAGGATCGGGCTAACCGCCCGCCCCACGAGTGTTTCTTATTAGCTATACGTTAAAATATGTATTTAGGTTTGATCAATGTAATGGTTGGGGGCAGAAAGGGATGGGGCTTAGCCCTAGCCCGTGGTCTATTCACACGCCATGGAACCAAGCAATTGGGCGAGCGCGGGAGGGGGTCACAATAGGGACTAGCCCTCGGTTTCATTGCTTGCGTATGACCACAGGGAGGCACAGACCATTGGGTTGTTAGCGCAGGGTACAGGACACGGTCCTATACCGTTACCACATATGACCAAGGATTACGGGAAAGGAGCACCATACGCGCGGGTAAGGATAAGCCACGATCCTATGAAAGCGCCCGATGACCAGGAGCCATCCCGGATAGGGGGGCCAGCGCATAGCCCGAGGGGCTAGCGCTCGGCCACATGGCCCCATATGACCCTGCCAAGGGGGCGCGCGCCGGACAAAGGGGGCTTATCCCCTAAAATTATACAAAAGTGAGTTTTTTGTTAAGTTTTTGGATTTTCTATTGATTTTATGCCTGTTAATGGAGGATTTGGCCCATTTTTGGGAGATATTGAGCATTTTTTGAGCCCAAATTTGGGGAGGAAGTTGGGGATGGATAACCAACTTCAGATCTATAAAAACCAAGCCTGTTTGAGGCCATGGAGGACAGTCAAAGTAGAGTTATGATGAAGGGAATCCAAGCCAAAGCCATTTTTATGCAGGGAATCTATTGAGGAGGAGACACTTGCAGGCCATCTCTGGGAGCTCCGGACATCTGTTTTGCGTGTCATTTTCTTTGCTGGGTTCTAGAGATCTGTAAGAACATGACTAGATCAGTCTTGTAGCCAATTGGCACTGCTGCGATGTACTTTTGATCTTTTGAACAGAAATAAAGAAGCCTCCCCCACAGAGACAAAGGCCCGGAGACGTAGGCAACGTTGTGCCGAACTCCGTTATCAATTCTCGTGTTATGGTTTGTTGTTTATTACTTCATTTCAGATCTGCATATATGTATACGGCTGTCATAATTCCTCTCTTTTCCTCATTCTTTCATTAAGCTTCTCATATGGTTAATTAACACATGCAATTTAAAACTCAACCATAGTCATTAAAATATCCTACAAATCATTAATAAAGTAAAATCCATTGTTGCCCCTTCCTCACCCTCCAATGGCTTTGACAAATCCGTGTCTTCCTGGATGCATTTGAGGTACGATTGTTCGCACGTGATCAGCGAGATTAGGCCTAAATGCTTTGCACATCCAAGGGAAAATTCAGGAAAATCAAGAGGTGACAGCAACAACCAAGGAAGGGTTGCATCTCAGGCTGGGAAATATGGTTTTTGAGTTTTATTTTTATCCATTGTTAATGATAGTTGACTTCAGGAAATTTTGGACAACATGTTTTATTTTGGATATATGAGTAATATTTTTGAAAATAATTTCAAATTTCATGAGTTAAAATTTCCAAAGTGAATATGTTGATGGGAGACACAAGGGGGTGTGGTTTACTTAAATAATGGTTATGTTATGATTGTTATGATTGTTATGATTGTCGTGAACTAAAGGGAGTCACAAGGGGTCCCACCTACTAGTTATTATTTATTTATAACCCTTATTATAAATTATTACTCTTCCCCGTAACTAAAGTTAGTTGAGTCTTTTAATTAACTTAACTAAAGAATTGGTTCAAATACTTTAACCAATTCTAATTTGTTTAAAAGAAAAAGGAAAGGGAGGAACAGGAAGAGGATAGAAGGAGAAGCATACTAAGGTTTTCTCTTTGATTTTATGTTGAGATAGTTCAGTTTTCATTCATTCATTATTCATCACAAGCCTAATTATCTTTTATGATAACAGGGTCTTATTGTAGATAACAATATTCAGGGTCGAATCACATCATCCAGACACTTGTTTTCCAAAGATGTTGATCTATCTTTGATAGTCTGTGTATACTTGTTTGTTTGTGAATTAATTTTCATGACTGACAAAGGCTATTGTGCAGAGTCAAGTGGGAAGAAATATGTGGAAATATGATCTAGCTTTTAGAGTTCAGTTTTGATTTTCTGTCAGAGGTCCTTTTGTATGTTCGATCGAGGATTTCTAGGTTTGACTTTGGTCCAAAAATTTTGTATGAGATTTTGTAAAGAAAATGACTCTTTGGTGAATTTGAATGAAATAAATAATTGATTTATGTCTCATCTATCTTGATTATCATCTTGGTGACTTTACTTCTATCTTTACATTTATTTCAGCAATTGATATGTTCATAAAATTACATAAAAATTAAATTTCCAACAAGTTTTTTGTTGATAAAAGACTAGCCTAAGCACTCGTAATTAATACTTGTGAGTTAGGATGTTATTTTTGTTGGCTATAAACATAAGGTGATATTCTCGTCTACTTTTCTCTAGCCAAGCAGATTCTGAAAATTCTTGATTAAGATTATTTCATATCTTTTCCTCAACAAGGGGCACACAACATTCCATCTCCGTCTTAGAAAAGAACCACACACCCAAATCATAGGCTTCACCACCTCACACAGGGGCACAACATTCCATATTCATCTCAGAGAGGAACCACACACCCATATCATGGGCACACCCAACTCATGGGCTCTCTCACCCTACATAGGGGCACACACAACGTTCCTTCTCCATCTCAGAGAGGAACAACACACCCATCTCATGGGCACACCCAACTCACGGGCTCTCTCTCAGGATGACTCACTCAATATATGTCTTGGAGGATGTCTCACACAATTGTAATCATCAATAGTGTTGGGGGCCTATTGGGTGCAAGCCCATTTTGGGGAAAAGTCCATTTTTGGAGAGAAAAGCATGAAGTGGAAAAAAGACAGTTGGAAGGAAAAGAAGCACGTGGGAGGGAAGCATGCAAGGCGTGCATGCAAGGGAGACCTAAATACATTAGGGTTATGGTTTTTTAAATATATTTTAATGGTTTATAAGCCAAGAATATGTATAATTAGTACCTAGGAGGTCTAGGGGGAGAGAGAAAAGAGATGAGAGATAAGAGACAAGAGACAATAGACAAGAGACGAGAAAC
The DNA here is from genome assembly GCA_009831015.1 of Picea engelmannii. Taxonomy (NCBI): domain Eukaryota; kingdom Viridiplantae; phylum Streptophyta; class Pinopsida; order Pinales; family Pinaceae; genus Picea; species Picea engelmannii. The sequence goes on from ML780389.1 coordinate 2,182,150, forward strand.
AAAGAAGGAGAGAAAGGATAAAACTATAAAACCAACATTATGTATGATGATGAGATAGATAAGAGTCGAGCAACTCGATCCAGAGGGTTAGATCACAGGCTGAGGAGCCTAGTGCGATCTAGACAAGCTCATAGGGATTGGGAATCCTGTTGAGATTGTAAGATCTAAGATTGTAAATGTGCATGGTGCGATATGTTGTTGAGATACAATAAAATATCTTGAGAGACAAATCTTTGTGGACGTATCCTAGGAGGGGGTGAACCATGGTATAACAAGTGTTATGTGACTGAATGTGATGCATCTCCATTGTTGTTAATGATTAAATGCTAGATAAATGAATGAAGGAACTAGTTAGATATGATATTTCACATGCATGAGTAAGAGTGACTGGTTAATTAAGATGTTAGACTAAATAAATGAAGATCAAAAGGTACAACCATAGATCCCCATTTATTCCCAACCTGCAAGAGTTTGAGTGTTGCAGCCACCCATAGAACTATCTCGGGTGAGACTGCACAATGCACCTTGTGTACTACGTTGCCTTCTGGTTTACCAGGGGGGACGATAGTTTTAGAAGGATTTTGTTGGAAGCTTGTTAAATATGAACTTGGGTCAACTTATGACAGTAAGGTAAGATCAGAGTAGATAAACTATTAAACCAACACCACACTCCTCGTCGAGAAGCACAAGCATGTTTGGATCTCTGATGAAGTTGATCCTTGCATAGGGGTAATCCTTGATCATCGAGATTTGACATGCCCACCAGTCAAAAAATTTATCATCGAAGGCCTCTATAGTCCTCCCTCCACCCTATCTAGGTAGCAAATTTTCCCACTTTCTCACTACTGGGAAGGAGGATACATGCCACAATAATGTCTCTATGGGACTAAGACTAGGCACCCTCTTAAAGAAGAAGGAGCATAGAATGGTACCAAACCCAAAGTTCTTGTTGGTACGACAGCACTCTATGAGTTATCTCTTCATGCATACAAGCATGGTGGTACTCCAGTCAAAAATAGTTTCCTCCAAATAAATAATGGAACAATGCATATGTGTGCATGAAGCCTAATGGAGTGTCATGGATCTAGTAATCCGCCCGATCAGAAATAGGATCACTAGTAAAGAGAGGTTGGTGATCTTGTGGATTGGCACTTGAGAACCTACTTTCTCAGTGCTATCCTCATAGTACATGTTGATGTAATACTCAATGTTGAATGACCCCGGAGGAAACGTCCTCAAGTTGACTAGTTCCCCTCTTCTCGAGAGGTGAGTCAAAAAGTATATACTCTCTATAGTCAGGGTTAGTGATTGACCCTCTAGCATAAATTCCTCTGCATTGGGATGCCAATACTCCACAAGAGCATTGAGCATCCTCGGTTGTGCCCTCATAAATGGACACCAGAAGAAATTCCATAATCTGCATTGTTTCAGTGCAACAATGGCCACAGTCTCCTCCTCGACCAAGATGTCAAGCTCCTCATGCTCTCTCTCCCTCCAGTGAACATACATCCTATCACATGACAAAAGTGGAGAGGATTGAATGCTTGCTTTTATATTTTTTCAATGTAAAGGAGGGTGTACGTGGGTTGTTTACTACATAGTCACATATGTACACGGGTTGTTTATTATTTTGGCTGACTACATATGCGGGTTGGCCTTGGACAGACCACGTACATGTAGGGTCACCCTTTTTACAAGAGTGCACCCCTTCGAAACTCAAATTTAACCTACAAAGGAAGAATTGAAATGCAAGAATAAGTAGTTTGTACTTACTTGGTCCAAATAGAAGGTTGTTTCGTCCACTGTAGCTCCTGGAATCCACTCTTTTAACGAAGGGGTTTTTGACCTTTTGGTTAATTTCCAATTTGCAATGGTAAAAATGAGTTGTCAATCTCTATTTATAGAAGTTTTTGGCACTTTTTTCCCTTTTTTGGTCCTCTTTGTCATTTTTCCTGGCTTGGTGGTTACTCGAACTCACTTCTAAGTTGTCTATTGGTCATCCCGATACTTTTATCCTTTCAATTTGGTAATTACTTTTGGGATTGGTTACATTTTTTTACATCCTTTGGTAAAAGTCATTTTTTCCAACTTTTGCATATAAGTTAAGATTTCATTCCCACTTTCTACATATCATTGTCTTTTTCGCTTTGCCATAGGATAAACTCCACCGAATTGTGACACAAAACCTTTTATGCTGCTCTAGAAGTGTTGTAATTAGGTGGTAGAGCCTACCTTTACATAGATTCCCTAGGTAGATCATTTACTACATTTTTGGTATCCATGCTGTCAATTTTGACTATAGGCTTGGGAGTCCTCGATTAGTCCCATCATGATTACATATCGAAGCCTCATTCTTTTGCTAATCATCATTATTTTTCTTAACCTCAGGACTCCCTAATGAGCACACTTTGTTGTCTTTCAAGCTTGCTTTAAAATTCGAAAGCAACATCCAACAAGACTGTATTTATTCTTTTCGATCTTGTCTAGATTATTTGAGAAAAGTATCCCCCTGGAGTCTTCTTTAAGCCCTTTTCATACTCTTTAAAAATGAAAATATTGTCAAGAGATCTTGTTTCCCTTCACACTCGCCAAAATCGAATTTGAAGGCACATCTTTTCGATGGTAGTTTACCCATTTTTCGGCCTGGATGGCTAATTTTACGAATAAAGGTATGCTCTAGGAACTTCGGTTCACTAGAAGAGTATTCTCAGGAATAAGTTTAACCCTTTTTCAGGCTCAAGGGACTAAATCTTCAAAAAAGGAACATTCTCCTTGGTTTTGGTTTATCACGTTTTTTGGGCCTTGGAGATTACTTACAAAAAATGAACCCCCCTCGGAGTCCATAGTTATGTTCTTTTCAGAATGCCTATAATTGAAAATATTGTCTAGTGACCTTGTTCTTTCACACTCATTAAATTGGTCTAGAAGAACATCTACTAGCATGAGTTTAACCCTTTTTCCAGCCAATAGATTGTAGCGGAAAAAGGTATGCCTCGGGAGATTCGTCTCGCCAAGAGAGTTCTCCTCAGTTACTTTTATACTTTTTCAAGATAAGGAGACTAAAATCAGAAAAAGGTTGTGAGTCCATAGTTAATCTATTTTTAGACTCCTTAAAATTGAAAATTTTGTTGAGTGATCTTGTCTTTGTCACACTCATTAAAATGGTTTTGAAAAGACGTCTTTTCAGTGAAAGTTTAACCCTTTTTCAAAACAATTAGACTAAATCCGTAAAAGCTACTCCATGGAGTCTTCTTTTTCATTTTCTCAAACTCTCTAAATGTGAAAACATTATCGAGTTTACCTTCTCTAGGCTCGTAAAAATTTACATAGAAGGGGTCTCACTGTGTCATGCTTAATCACATTGCAGGTCTCATCTTTGCGTAATTGGCCTAATGTCGGCTCCATGTTTCTCTCATTTGAACCTTTGAATAATTCCTTATACACAAGCCTTGCAACACTTTTTTCCTCTACAACCTGACACCTTGACCCATGGAAGACATTTCCCTGAATGTCCTTATCCTAAACATGTCTCCTTACCCTAAGCATTAGTATGTTCCATGTGCTTGGAACCAGTTTGCTTGCTCCTGACACTCATTCCTCCTTTGTAACGTAGCATTTTTTTATTCTTTTTCAAGCTCTTTAAAATTGAAACAGACAAAAAAATCAAATATTCCAAAAAGAGAGGATCAAAAATATACATTCTTTTTTCGGCAACAAAGATAGTCACCCTTATACAAAGAACATAATTTTGTTTGTTCGTCAAGCATTGGGATCTAGTATGAACTTAGGAAGTTGTCCTCACTACATATAATTGTGTCCTCCTCTGTTTGGTTACTCTTCCAAAGACATGGAGAGTTTGTGTTGCCTCCTGCATCACAAACTTATGTCAATGTCATGTTGCCTAAGTATGATCATCTTTCGTGATTTTTTCCAAGGAAAGTTTTATCCAACATGAGTCATCCTTTCCACAGTTTGTCTCTTCACTTTCATGAGTCAGCCATCCCGAGAGTCCAGTCAAGTCCAGATTCAAAATTGATGAAGTTCTTTGCCTGATCATCAAAATCCTCCAATCTTTTCCCAACAGATTGTCGAAGACCTTAGAGTAGTGAGTCTAACACTCTCATTGTACTCCTACCTGATTTTTAAATATCTTGAATCTTTTTCTCAAGATATGAAGACATCATCTCCAGCCACAGGAATCAATATCTTCTTGAAGATACATATTGTAAGGATATATCTTCGACTGATTTTGAGATGTAGATACGTTGTGTATTTCTCGCGTCTACACTTTATATAGTTATATGACATGGATCTCTAGTTTATTTGATTAGCAGCCATGATTTAGTTCATTCTAAGCATGGGTATGCCTACTTCAGAGAGACAATTATTGTTTTGTAGATGGCACCTCCTGAACTCTGGTCCTAGGCTCACTTGATTTTGTGCATTCTCATTGGTGAAGATATTGTAATGTATTTCAGACACAAATTTCTCTTCTGAACTCATACATTAGGGGGCATTTGTTATATCCCTAAAATTCCATACTCATGCATACATGGCATTGGCCCTCCTACTTGCATAATTTTCCAAATCATTGTTGAGGAACTCTATTTAAAAAACAAATTTTAGAGAATGTACGCGCCTTGTTGCACTACTACCCACGTACATACATTTGTTCAATGTTAGACACTCCATGTACATATGCTTGTTGCACACTAAACAACCCGCGTATACCTCCAAAAGTTGCAAAAATTAAAAATTTGTAAGGAATTCGATGGAATTTACGGGCTATTGGAGGTTTCCCAACCAATTCACCTGCTATAGCCCGTCCCCTAATCGAATAACCATCATTTTGTCATATAAAAGGAGGTCTTGGGGTCTCATTCCACAACCAAGAATTAGAATGGTGAAACTCTGCCCAATTTCCCTTCCTTTCCTTTCCCAAGCATTTTCAACCTTTTGTGAGTTATTGCCTCAACATTCCCTCTCCAGCCCCTTTTGTTCCATACAATCCATTCCCTTCCCTTTAGGTTATCAATAGATTATGAGAAGAGGCTTATTGAAGGTGCACTTGGAGCATTGTTAAGAGGATCCCAGACTAGGTTTGTGGATCATCGACCTGCAAGGATTGTAAGCTTCAATATTTGATTAATGAATAAAAGAATCTCTTTTCCCTGTCCCAAATGATGATGGCTTATGTATTTTCTTTGATTTATACATAACAATTTATATCTAACCCTAATTTATGAATATAAATAGCATGCTTGTAGCCTTGTTTTCCTAGTTTTGGATGCAGGTCAGCTTTGGGAGGAGACTTGTAGCCTAGGGAGCTATAGAGCTTGAGGAGATCATCACCAAATGTTGGATAAAAGGTATGGTTATTGATCTTCTCTTCCACTACTTTTTGTTCATCTATTTTGGTATGATTGGGGTAGTGTAGTAACTAGATTGACTTTTAGGGAGTCATTTTCTTTGTCTGTGCTTTAAACCCTGGTATAGTTATAGGGGGATTTTTCTGCTAGAACCTACACCCAATCTTAGATTGATGGTCAAGTCACTGCATTTGTTAAATTAGAAAAATTAAATTGTCAAAGTTATGAGACTGGAAGAAAAAGAAAGTTGAAAAAGTCATAGTTAAATTTCATTGTTGTAATTCAAGGTGAAAGGAAAGTTAGGTTATTGTTTGTACAAATTTGACTTTACGTTGGGACTGACCATTCTGAAAAGTATGCAAGTTTTTTGTGTTTTTGCAAGTATCTAACATTGCAAAGAAATGAAGAACTAAAATCAATGACAAAGTTAAGTTGTCTTGTTGGATATTGTAAAAGAGACATGTTTCGTAAGTAGGTGAATGAAGAAGATTGCAGGTGTCTTGTTGATGGAATATGTCCCATCTACAAGAAACTATTTTATGCAGGTATTGCAGTGGAATATTCAAGATTGATTAAGAAGATGACCGATGAAAAGAGAAGATGATGTTGAATCCATGATAGAGAAATACAAGCAAAAGAATATTGATACGGAAAGAGGAAAGGATACATACTTCAAGAGAAAGGGATAATTGTGGCAGAACCCTATAACAAGAAAGTTGTAACAGAAAGGAGAACAACTTCCAGCTGTGGTTGGATAGAAGTTGTGATGGAAGTTGTTGAGGTAGCTCCACAATCGTGATGTGGGTAGATTTTTCTAGAGAAAGGAGCAAGTGAAGCTCTTTATAAAAAGTGAGAAGGTGAAGAAGCCTATGACTATGATAGTTGAGGAGAAGAGGAAGCTTAGAAGGTTCTAGCAGAAGGAACAGAAGGATACCAAAATATCAAGCTTAGGGGAAATCTTGATGAGGTGTTGGGTAGAAGGTACGAAGGCTTGCTACATAAGAAAGATGATTTGCAGCTCACCACGAGCATGGAGAAGCTCACAGAGGAAGAGAGGAGAATGACTATAAATATTTAGGTAAAGGGTTCAAAAGGAATCCACAACAAAGAAAAATAAGACAAAATCCATGACAGAAGGAGATGATATTTATCTGTTTATTTATTTAATTATTATTGAGTCATATAACCTTTTATTCTCATATGAGTTTTACAGGTATTCGCAATGGAAATGTAGCTAACAACTAACCTATGTGTGATGTGGTTGTACAATCTCCTACCTCATTGAGATCATGGACACATGTAGTTAGTAAGTTAATTTTTCCACTTTAGTTAGTGTCTATACACAATTGCCAAAGATTCATGTATATTTCAACCCTTTACTAAATTATAGGCACAAATCACCCCAGTATAGTATTTAGGGTTTAAAACAAATCCACAGTCATGTATCTTGTAACTTGTAAATTACCAACACCAAACATGGATTTTTCTTCCTAGGGAATGCATTTTTCATCATGCATTCTTTTCGTGCATTTTTTTGCATTCACAAGGAAACTTTTATCCTTTACGCACACTAGAGGATTTTAGGTTTCAAAATGCACAACTAAAGTAAGAGTATATGTAAAATGATAAAATCTAAACTCCACAATTTGAACCACTCAATTTGGAGTTCATATGAGTCTTAGGCGTGCATTTTATAGTAAGACGATTTTACCCTCCATTTACAAAAGGTATTGAATCTTGGTTCAAGGTAGAAGTCCTTAGTCTTTTTAAAATGCACTTCAGATGGAATATATAGATTTGGAATGTTATTAAATTCACCCCAAATCTTAGATCACTAAATTTGGAGCTATATAGAAGCATTGGCATGCATTTCCATTACATGACTTTATATTGTTTTGGTGTCTCAATTCACAAGGGAAATGTTTCCTCTTTTACACAACAACCACTTTTATGTTTGCAAATGAAAATCTAAATATATAGACCTGTGTAAAATTATCTTAGACAACCTCAGAAACTTGAATCGCTAAAATTGTAGATGTGTTAAGGCTTGGTCGTGCATTTTGCACAAATGAAAAAATTACAGTTTAAAAGAAAAGCAAGATTTTTTCTCATTCAGGTATTCCACTTTAGTCTTTACAAGATTTTTTCTCATTCAAGTATTCCACTTTAGTCTTTCTTATTTTATAGAAACACATTTTTACCCTTCATTTCACAAAAAAACTTGGATCTTAGTTCAAGGTAGAAGTCCTTAGTCATTTTAAAATGAACTCTAGATGAAATATATAGATTTAGAATGTTATTAAATTCACCCCAAATCTTAGATCACTAAATTTGGAGCTATATAGAAGCATGTGAATGCATTTCCAATAAGTTGCTTTCTACTATTTTTGTCTCTCAATTTACAAGGTAGACTTTTCCTCTTTTACACAACAACCACTTTTATGTTTGCAAATGAAAATTTAAATATGTAGATAGGTGTAAATTTATCTACGACACCCTTAGAAACTTGAATCACTCAAATTGAAGGTGTGTAAATACATGGGTGTGCATTTTTATGAATCTTGGCATGCATTTATGCACAGCAACATAAATTACAGTTTAAAATCCAAATATGTATTTCTTAAGTGTGATTGTGCATTTTTAGAGAGGTAGAGAGGGAGAGGGAGAGAGAGCAAGGGTTGTAGAGAGGGAGAGAGACATGGGAGATGAGTGGGGTATAGAAGGAGAGATATGTAGAGAGTGAGAGGGATATAGAGCAAGGGGTGTAGAGAGGGAGAGAGACATAGGAAACGAGTGGGGTAGATATGGAGAGAATGCTAGAGGGAGAGGGGAGAGACACGGAGGGAGAAAGAGGTGCAGAAAGAGATAAAGAGTGAGAGTGTGACTGACAAAGAGGAGAGATAGAGAGAGAGAGAGAGGTGGGAGAGAGAAGGGGGTATCGAGAGAGAGAGAGAGAGAGAGAGAGAGAGAGAGAAATGGATGGAGGTTGAGAGAGAGAGGGAGAGAATGGTATGGGGGGGAGAGAGAGGCAGAGGGAGATAAGGGGAGAGAGAAAAAAAGTGATATAGGAGAATAGGGAGTAGTGGGAGAGAGCGGTATATGTAGACGGAGAGAGAGGAGAGGGAGATAAGGTTTGAGAGAGAGAGAGAGAGTAATATAGAGAGAGAGGGAGACAGAGAGAGAGTGAGAGGAAGGGGGAGAGAGAAGGAAGGTAGGTAGAGAGAGTTAAAGAGATAAAGGTGGGGAGAGTGGGGGAGAGAGAGAGGGAGGGGAAGAAAGGGATAGATGTAGGAGAGAAAGAGGGGAGAAGGAGAGATCTAGAAATACCGAGAGAGAGGTCAAGAGTGGAATGGAGAGAGAGAGAGGGGGAGGGGGAGAGAGAGGGAGGGAGGGAGGGGGTATAGAGAGAGAGAGAGGGATATAGAGAAAGTTAAAGAGAGAGGGAGGAGAGAGTGAGACAGGCGTATATGGGTGGAAGAGAGGGGGGGGCGGAGGGAGGGAGGAAGGGAGGGAGGGGAAGAGAGTCAAATTCACATTTTCTATGTTCGAGGAGGATATTTTTGACTCGGATCAAATAATTATTAATGATTTTGTAAATCCATATTTGTATTTCTCGTATAGTTGGGTAGAAAAAAAGAAGAGAGATTCAGATAGAGAGAGTTGTTTGAGAGAGAAGAGAAGGTAGAGGGAGGGATAGAGAGAGAGAGGGAGGGAGAGAGAGAGAGAGGGTGGGATGGAGAGATATAGGGAGAGAGGGGAAGTGTACTAGAGGTGGGGGGAAGAGAAACAAGTGTATAGAGGGAGGGGAGAGGGGGGAGGAGTGAGAGGGGGAGGGAAAGAGGAAGAGAAGGAGAGAGAGGAATAGAGGGAATATGGATGGAGGGAGAGAGAGGGAAGGTGGGAAAGAGAGGGATTGACATAAGAGAAGAGAGAGTGAGAGTGAGATAAGGATATAGTGATCCAAATTATTTTCTGCACGAAATGAGAGTGGAGATATAACACAGAAATATACCGAGATATTAAAAGAGAGAAAATAATATAATAGAAATATACATCAAATATGTAACCATAAACACATAGATATAGTAATACACAATTTCTATTAATGAGTGAAAATGTACAAAGACTGTAAAAATACAAAGTGAAAGACCCGCTAGAATGGTGGCAGCTTATCTCTGAGAAGAGATGTGATGACTACTCGCATTCACAAGAAGATGATTATTAAAATGAGGCTCCAAATGCCTTTTTAACATAAATATAATCCAAAACCATAACCCCAGAAGATGAAAAGCCAACAGTTTTGTGGACCCTATTTTTGGGTAGTTTGGTGTATCAACTTCTCAGGGGCGTAACTTTGGCATATGATCTCCATTTGGAGCACACGATAGCTCCTTGGAAATGTATCAACCAGGAGATTCATTTTGGGGGATCAATCAAATCATTAGGGTATCATTGAGGTACTCTATCTCGAAAAACTTCATTTAGGCCCTCAAAATGGCCCAGAAGTTTAGGACCGAAAAAACTGCTAAAAATAGTAAATTCCTAGAAGACTGTTTGAAGACAGTTGGAACATGTGGGTGGCCACTGATATCTTCCTAGATCAATCCTCCCTCCTTAGGAAGAAATGGTCTCCATTGTATTGATTTCTTAGGGGAGAGGGAAAAGTGTTTGTTGAAACTGCATCTTGATGAGTTGCTTGCCTTGTTAGAGAAGTTGCATTGCTTATATTGTTGAATAATGTACAAACCTAAGGTTGGAAGAGTTGGAAATTTTTAACCAGTATGGCTACATGAGATGACTGTGTGCATAAGGAATCCTTGTATTTTTATTCAATATTTTCGACCTTCTTCTGTTGGACAGAAGGTGCTTGGACTGAGGCTGTAGAGGTTGCGGTGTTCTTCTATTCACCTTTTGAACAGACTGTGAAGAAGCTAAATTTTGTAGTATGAGATACTACCTTGCAGCACTGTTTAGTTGGGACAGTAGTTGGAAATACCTATGGTATCCTATAGATATGACCCCCAGAGTAACAATGACACTACAGGGTCGATACTCATAAATAGCATGGTGCTTCCACATATATGGATGGCCCAAGAGAACACCATGAAGATCCAGTGGGGAAACATCACATAATACCTCATCCTTGAAGGGTTGGATGTCGTATGACAATCGACACTGCTGACTAACATGAATATCTTGTCCTTAGCAAAGCCACTCGATATTGTATGGTTGTAGGTGTGGTGCTGTCGACAATCCCAATTTTTTGACAACCTCTACTGAGATGAGATTATTTTGGCTTCTACTATCAACAATAAAATGCAACGAGATCCCATTCACCCACATCTGTGAATGAAAAAGGCGCTCCCCCTCTTCATGATCTGCTAGTTCTTCTGGTTGAACTGCTACGGTCGCGACAATAATAGTGGGGTTTGCGTCGATGATCTATCTTCTACAAATATTTTCTTAATCGAATTTCAAATCAGGGTCTGGCTCCTTGTCTTTTATCTCGGCCACTAATGACTATTTTGAGAAAAATTCATCGGTGTTGTGCCAAGGGATTTTTTGGAAATTGCACCATTTTCCAGTGTCCTTTGTCTTTCCGTTACCCTTCTTTTCTTGTGGATTGGATTGGTTTTCTAAAGGTTGGCTGTTAGGTTTTTCTTTACCATAATTTGGTTGTTGCGGATTTGCAGACCCAAACTCCCGCTTGTTCTGGTGCTTAAATTTCTACTCAATTTTAACAACATATCGATAAGCATCATCGAGTGATGAGATGTCCATAAAATCCATTTCAGTTTGGATGTATCTATGTAGAGCCCCACGGTATTTCAAAACCAAATGTCACTTAGATTCTTTGATACCTATCTTGGTGCGCAAGGTATGAAAGGTATTGGTGAATTCTGACACTTCTTGGCCCCTCTCTTGATGCAGTGTGGCCCATCTCATGTACTGGTCTTCATAGTTTCCAATAAGGTAATATTGTTCCTCGACTGCATCCACACAAAAATCCCAAGTGGGATCGACCCCATATATTCCAGAATCCTCTGTGAAAATTTTCTTCCAGCAAGTTTCCCACCAATGTTTGACATGGGGGAGAGCCTTAAGCAGTGTGAAGGTGATCTTTTCCCTGTTGGAAAAATTGTGAACATAGAAATATCCTTCTAGCAGATTTAACCATTTGTCTAGGGAATCTGCATCTATCTGAACTTCAAATACGGGAATATAAAAATTAACATGTACCTTAAAGGAGAGGTTCTTCCAAAGTGGTTTATTGATGAATATGCACCTACTGCTATCAACAGGCATTGAAGGATGTGAGAAAAATTATCCATCATTTCGTCCCTCTGTCATGTGAGAGCTTCCTCAAGCAACAGATGAATAGAATCTTTTGCTCTGTCATTTTTATTTTCTTCCGCCATTGATGGTTTCTTTGGAATGTGAGAGAAATTTTCCTCAAGAGAGACAATCTTGATACCCAACTTGCTATACTTGGTCCTTTTCGGGGACATGCACTGAAAAACGATCAAGAGCATCCTGCTCTAATACCACTGGTCCGGATTATTTTCGGAAAAAAATGAGAGTGGATATATAACACAGAAATATATCGAGATATTGAAAGAGCGACAATAATATAACATAAATATATATCAGAGATGCAACCATAATCATAGAGATATAGTAATACACAATTTCTATTAATGAGCGAAAATGTACAAAGACTGTAAAAATACAGAGTGAGACTCGTTAGAATAGTGGCAGCTTATCTCTAAGAACAGATGTGACGGCTACTCATATTCGTAAGAATACGATTATTAAAATCATGCTCCAAAGGGATTTTTAACATAAAGATAATCCAAAACCCTAACCCTGAAAGATGAAAAGCCAATACTTGTGTGGACCCTATTTTTGGGTAGTTTGGTGTATCAATTCCCGGGGCCATAACTTTGGCATACGATCTCCATTTGGGGCACATGATAGCTTGTTGGAAAGGTATCGATGAAGAGATTAATTTTAGGGGATCAATAAGAGCCTTCATATATCACTGAGGTACTATATTCTAAAAAAAACTTCATTTAGGCCTCAAAATGGCCCCGAAAGTTTAGGAACCGAAAAACTGCTAAAAATAGTAAATTGCTAGAAAATTGTTTGAAGCCAGTTGGAACATGTGGGTGGCCACCGATATCCACCTAGATCATATAGGGAGTGGTGGGAGAGAGGTTTATATTCAAGGGAGAGAGAGAGAGAAGAGGGAGAGAGGAGTAGAAAGGGAGAGAGAGAGAAGGGGGGGGGGGATAGAGAAAGAGTGAGAGGAAGGGAGGGAGATAGAGGGATGGTAGGTAGAGATATTTAACGAGAGAAAGGATGGAATATTGGGAATATATATAGGGATGGGGATATAGTGAATTATAGAGGGAGGGGGATACTTAGTGAGGGGAAGAGACGGGTAGAAGTAGAAGAGAGAAGTATGGGAGAGGGGGAGAAGTGGAGGGAGGGAGAGAGAGAGAAATAAAGAGAGAGGTTGAGATTGATATGGAGAGAGAGGGAGGGGATAGAGAGAGAGGGAGGTAGAGAAAGGTAAATAGAGAGGAGGGGGGAGAGTGGGTAGAGAGAGAGAGAGAGGGATAGATGGGGGAGGAGTGGGGAAGGGATCGA
>ML780389.1:2195271-2206922 GCA_009831015.1 Picea engelmannii
GGCTTTTTATGTGGACAGTCGCGCATCGGGCGCTTAAGCGCGCACAACACGTTCTTATCCCGCGCATACGCGCGCACCTTACTGATGTGAAGTGTCTTTCAATTTTTGTATAGTATTTGACCCTTCTGGAATGCTATGAATAGTGCCATGAATGACTTCATTGCTGTTTTGATGATGTAGAGTTCTTGTCGCTATGTGCAGATGATGCGGAGTTCTTGTCGCCATGTGCAGACGAAATTTCAGTGATAATAGTGGGCATGAGGGGGTGGCGTGAGCGAGACAAAGGTGGAGGAGGTGAGAAAAGGTGAAGGGTAGATGGGTACAAGAGTGGAAATGGTGGGAATGGAGGATAGGATGAAGAAAGAAAGGGGGAGGGGGAGGAAAGGTCAAGGGGGAGCTGGAGAGTAGGTGAGCATTGGGTGAAGGGGAAGGGGGGATGTGGTGGTAGAGTTAGAGAGGGTGGATGGGATGAAGGGGTTGGGAGAGGAGGTGAGTGGAGAGGGAAGGTGGATGGGTATGGGTTGCAAAGGGGGGTGGGAAAGAAGAGGGGTATATAGGTGGGATAAGGGAAGGTGGGTATGAGGGGTTGGTCCAAGAGGGGCAAAGGGGGAGGAGGTACACATTAATATATTTCATTGAATGAGAGATACAAATACAATGATAGATTTTTTTTTTACTATGGGTTTGTATAGATTAATATATTGTATTCAATAACATATATAAATACAATGATCAGTACCATTGTTTGTACAAACTAGGTGGGAATATGTACTAATAATTGATTAATCCACACACATGAGAAATATTTAGATGGAATAGAGGTACATCGATTCCTTTATCAATTTTCTTTTCCAAATTAGATTCAAGGAAGTATATTGTTATTTCTTCTATAAGTTTGCATCTTGTTCTTTCTTGTCACATTTTGGGGAATGATTATGTGATCTTTGTAAGCCAATATTGGACATCAATTTTGGCCCCTTCTTTTCTTCAACTAGTGAAAGTTGTTATGTTATCCCTACTATGAGATTTTTTAAGTGATGTTTTGAAGGGAGAAATAAAGAGGAGAGGCAATAGAGGTTAAGGGAAACACTCGAATAAAGAGGAGATTAGCATGTAGAGTTAGAGAGAGATAGGGAGAGAGAGGTAAGGAAAGAGGGAAGGTAGAAGAGAGAGGGAGAGGGTGAGGGAGAGAGGGGGAGAGAGGGAGAGAGGGGGAGAGGAGGGGGGGAGACAAAGAGAGATTGAAACTTATGCATAATATCACACACACGTTCTAAGAATGCATGCACATTCCTAGAGTGCATGCACGTTCTTAGAGTGTGTGCATGTTCTTAGGAGTGTGTGCGTGTTAGTTCCATTTCAAATTTTTTGGGGTGGGAAGGAAAACTCTATAGTATGTGTTTATTGAGTTGGTTTCTTTGGATTTATCTTTGGGATGAAAAACATAGTCGTTTGGTTGGAAAATACATAAAAAAAACTCCATTTTTATGAATACCTCTCATTATCTCTATTTTTGAAGTTATTTTCTATAGGCTACACAAATCCATTGTCTATGAAACTATAGATGCTGATAGAGTCGGTTTTGCAATCCATTTTTTCCGTCACATATATGATAATCCTAAAATACATACATATTTTATTTATTCTATAACATTTTATCATCTTAACCATTTTTTAAATAAGTTACATGTCGCACTATAAGAGACTGAGATCTACAATCTAAAAATATATAATAATAAAATTTGATATTGTTAAGACCCTTGTATCCTGCACTAATGGAAGACGTTGTAATTTCAAGGATATATTGACTTTCATAATTTTTAAAAATATATAAAATTAATATTATAAATTTTGAAAAAATACACCTTAATAGAACAATGGGTTCTCTACAATTATACAAGTTTTTTTAAGAAAATTCTATTGTTAAGCTACTCAACACCTGCACTAATGGAGACATGTACCTTATATTTTTCTTGAAAAATAACATACCACTATTAGAAAACTCAAATTTCACATAGATATTCACGATTTCTATAAATAAAAAATTATACATTTGGAAAGTTAATTTAATTTCCTACATTTCTTTTTTTACACCATATTCAAATTGATTGTAAAATTATGTTGATCAATCCCTACAAGTTAACATATTGTTGTTTTTCCATGTTTGCATTGTTGCTAACGTGTCATGAGAGATGATCATTAGCTTGCATATGCCCATATTCCTACCTACAAATTTATTGATCAAAGCCTTACTCACATAATTCATTACTTGGTCCAAACCTATATCCTCACAAAATACCATCCCAATTGTGTATTCCTTTCTTCTGATTTCCTTGCTCACTTTCCTTACTTTCCAAAATTATGAATTATCGACCATTTTCTCTATTGTCCTTTTACCCCAACAAAATGTTGCTAGATCAAAGATACCACAAATAAACCCTAAACCCCATTTGTTAGATATTGAGTAATGTTTTCCACACTACTAGTTGATGATCCAAGACTAAACACAAGACTACCTTCACCTTCTATCTCCCCTCAACCCCTATACTTTAATGACATTGTTGGGCTCCCACTCATTAATGAATTTCTAATTCTTCTCGATTTGGAATCCTAAACCCTATTCCCGACCAGAAAAAATTTCTTCACAAAACTATCTAGAATAATAGAATGATATAGAACCTAATGGTTGGACCTTCCTCCTTCAATGTGACTACAATAAAAAACAATGCTCACAACCTCATATAGAGAATTAGAATTCACTTAATAGACCTTTCCTCCATCTAATTCAATGCTCTTGACACCTTCTAACTATTGCCTTGATGCGACAACATTACCCACTTTTTCCTCCAAACCTAAACTTTGGGCAAGCACACAACTATCAACACCCTCACCACCATGAACATCATGCCCTGGAGAGACTACTTCAATATGAGCCCCAATGTCAAGATCATGGGGTCATCTAAATAATCCACTAGTTGGATGTCTTCAACCATCCTTACGAAGTGTTTCCTCAACCACAAATCTTCATTGACAATCATAAGTTTAAATTCTTTCTCAATTTTCTTCTAATAAACAATCAAAATAATTATTTTCTTAAATTTATATGTATAATATTTAAATATGAAAATAAAAAGTGAGAAAATTATTAATACAATTATCAAAATCAAAGGAAATTAAGAAAAAAATTAAAATTATTTGATAAGAGAAACAATATGATAATTCAAAGTAATTAATTTCATTTTACAAATCAAATAAACTATAGTTGGTTTATATCTTATCATGACACTAGATCCTCCCATAATAGTTTTCACCTTTGTGCCACTCTAATATGTGTGACATTGGCTTACATCATTCCTTGTGACATGATCATCCTTGGTTGATTATAACTATATCACACCTTGATATAGGACCCAACCATATGTTTCTCAAGTTAGTTAGCAACTCTAAAACCAATTAACAGAGATACAATAACATGACCAATAACACCTTCTATAACATACCAAGTGAGAGTGCTCAACACTTAACTATTTACACAAGACTATAATCATAACACATCAACATATGGGGCATTCCTCAAGCAAGGAAACTAAACTTTTATTATACGATGAAACAACTAAGTTTCTACAAAGGTGAGTCTAGCCAACAACCATGACTCTACATACATATAAATAACACTTGAGTGACTTTACAACTTGCAGGCACTCTATTGCATAGTTACCCTTGCAACATGTATGATCTTTCTTGTTATAGTCTCAGTTTTCTTCAATCAAGCAAGTCTTTAGGCAATGAACCTATTTTCCACCTTGAATGACCTCCCATGTCTTCACTAGAATAATATTTTCTATGATTCATTAAGTCTCACTTGGTTTCCCAAGTCCCTTCCATACTTCCTCCAACACAATACCATCAAACTTCCAGACTTATTCCACTCATGTTTCACCCTAGTATTAATTCTACCACTTTCCTGTTTTCTCAAATCTATTCTTAAACCCTTGATCTTCTTTAACAAAATCCATATTGCATGATCACTTGCGCCTTATACTCGGTTATCAATGCTTTAATATTTGCATGCTCTTTGATTAAATGAATCAACTCCCCTTCAACTTTGATTTCCATAGAAAACCATGACCTCCACATTTATAGTGGAAGGGTGTCCAACCGCCTCCTTTGAACTAAGTCATTTCACCTTCCATGTCTCCAAGTGGATCTATGACACCACTAACTTCCTTAAGTTTCCTCATGATGAAATTGTCTTATTAGGAAGAGGATGTGCGTTCTACACTCAATGCTCTAGCCATTCCAACAATCTGCACATGTGAAATGATCCTAAGTTTGATTCCTTGCACTCTTCACAAAATGGTCTAAGGTGTCTTCTCTAATTGTGCCCTAGTAACATGGATTCCCTAGAAAAGTAATATCATGCCATATTCATATCTTATAAAGTAGATACTCCACCTTTTTATAGATTGCAACTTGTTAACACAACTTATCTTCTTCCACAAACTTGGAGTTCTTTCAAACCAAAACTATTAAACTATTTAGGGAATCTGTGGAGTGTTGTAAGTTTCTTCTAGTCATTCCATGGGTGAGACCATGCCACTTATTGGTGGGTTGCACTCCCATACTTTTTCTTCACATCACAAGCTGTAGGGTGCCCAACACTAGAACCTATAAACACTTCCACTAAATTTTTGTCCAATAGGTGCTTAAACAAGGCATCTCACCATGCATATTTCATTATGACATTCCACCTAGTGAATCTCTCTAGACTCTTCTTACTACCTATGACCTATAACCATGTCGCAACATTGCCTCTAACTCCACACTCATCTTTGATTGCAAACGTCCTATCTTACTAACTCTAGAATTCCTTTTACCAAGGCCTTGGCACTATGCTATCACAAGTCTAGTAGTCTAGTGAACCTACAACAAATAACCCTTGACACCACTTGTCCCACTTTAGGTGAGTTCCTCGCCCATGTGACACATCTCAACATGTTCATGTAGATAAGTGTGTTGAGTGTTGAAGCTATATATGACTTTGTCCCTCTTTTCCATCGTCTTCGAGAGAGTACTAAAGTAATGCACCTTAGCTTCCCATGGGAAAAAAGTTCCTTACATCCTTCCCCAATCAATGCTCTTGTTGCCCCAACAAGGTCAAGAACTTGAGACCATCCTTCCTCCTAGAAATTCACACTATCCAACATTGCACTACACAAACCAAACACTGCTTCAATCATCCAACTTATTTGTCCATGTACATTGGATCCCCTCAATTTCTCAATGAGTTGGGTGATCAATACAATTGTCACATTGAAATCCTCGAGAATGCACTTCCTCATGTTTAAGTTGCTAGATGTATTTGTCTTCAACTCTATTGTACAACTTTGTTGAACCAAGGGAATGCTCACCATCTTCTCCTCAAATTGTCAATTCCTTGGAAATCATGTGCCTCCATGCACATGCAAGAGAAAATTAAGGTACTATAAATATGTCATTAACCCCAACTAGAAGATTAAAAGTATCTCCTAATGATCTGAATGGATCTCCGCACGTGAAAGAACTTCTTAATTTGCGCCATGTTGATTTTAAGGTGGCGACAAAAGTGTTTAAGTGGATTAAAATGATGTTTTTCTGAGTTTTATTTCTCACGCATTTAATTATGCATTTGTGGGAAAAATACTTCATGCTTTTTTCATATTAGTTTGATTAATGTTTTTATGAAGTGCTCATGAATTTAATTATGCATTTTATGAGCTTTAATAACTCATACATTATTATTATTCACTTATAATTAAAATGATTAATATTTGTGAGAGAAAATTTGTCTCACATATTATTCATTTATTAATTATGGAAATCGGTTTTCATGTGAGAAACCACCTCACACCAATTTGTCATTTTTCTCAATTGTAGGTTGAGAGAATCAAAGGCATGGTTGGAAAGTCTTTGGGTGGTTTTGAGACTTTTCCATTTTTGAGCCTAAGATGGTTGAAGATCCTACTTTTAAGGATCTTGTTTTTTCCTTCTTTGTAATTAGATTACAATTGTGGATCTTGTAATTAATGCTCTTAGTTGGAGAGTGAGTAAGGAAAAACTATATATATTCCTTATATGAGCCATGTTGAGGAGGAAGAAAGGAGAGAGTGCTTAGCTATTGAAAGCCATAGTGCTGAGCTAATGAAGAGCCATAGTGTTTGAATGTAAGAGAGTTTTGAGAGTTCACTTTGAAGAAGGAATATAGAAAATCTGCATTCCAGTTGGAGCAGGTCCGAGGACGTAGCCCCAAAGGTGGAGGGGTGAACTCCGTTATCATCATCGGTTGTCTCTCTCTTATTTGCCTTCATGTGTTCTTTCTATTGATGTTCATTTGTATTATGTTTATACTTGTAATGCATTATGATAAATGAACTAATATGCTCAATAAAACCTGTATAAGCCATAGTCAATTTAAAAGATCCTCACATTGTAAACATTTGGAGAGAGTAGTACTCAACCCGTTTTCGGATCACCTAATATAGCTAGTTTAAAGAATAAAATCAACATTGTTAAAATAAGGACAAACTCTCATGAGAACCATAATGAAGCAAGGTGTTGAAAATATCCTAAAACACAATGGGATAAAAGAATTTTCCATCTTTGTAATAAAGTTGGATTTCTCTAAAAATATCTCACATATATGGATCTCAATTTTAAATATTTATAAATCAACATAAAAATAAATATTACAATAAATGATTTGAACATAGGAGGGGACCATAATAACCTTTACTTTTAACCATCCAAACTATACTCTTGATTAACATTAAAAAAATAGTTTTTTGACCTTCCAAGTGGGAAGCATATTAACTTTTCTTTTATTGATTTGATATTTATCCATAATGGTATGATGAGAAAAAATAATGTGTATAATATATAAATTAATTTTATTTTATATGATGATTGAGATTATTGTGGTGAGAGTTTTTTTATGGGTTTTTCAAGCATCCATTTATACATTCAGAAATGCAATTTAAACAATAGAAAATAATGATTTTGTACAAATTTACATAGTGGGATTCCTGCCAAAAAACCCAAAAGGTAGAAAGTTTAGCCAACCCCATTCTGAAGCAGTAGTCTAAATGCTCGACCTTTTTCAACAATTTTTTCCGTTTGATTTTACCCGGTGACGAATGGTTGGATCTGCAGATTTAAGTGGCTAAGTTTGTATAATCCAAGTGCCTCAAGGCTTTTTAGCAGACTGAAATCATGTATGCATTCAGAAATGCAATTTAAACAACAGAAAATAACGATTCTATCCATATTTACATCAACTGATTCCAGCCAAAAAACCCAAAACATAAACGTTTATAAATATCTACATATATTTTTTATACAAATATTATTTTTGTTTTATATAATCATTTAAAATATTTTTTTTAATATATGTAATGTCAACTCTCTTCAAATTATGTGTATTCATTATGAAATTGAACTTGTCGCATAATCTTTTAAACAGGTGGATGGAATCGATCAGATTATCCCATCCGAAACATAGAGCCTATGTCAAATAAAAATATATATATAACTATTGTACAGTTACACAATACATATAATATTATCTAAATTCTTATGATGCACTGAACAACACGTTGTCCATAAATTTGAAAATAGACCCAAGACGAACTTTCAAGAAGCACCATTTACAGAAGATAGGGACTAGGGAGCACCAACTTTCAACATGTACGGAAGATTGGCCTACAAAAAACTTTCTATCAAAATTCAATCATTACCGACACTTCACTCACTTTTGATCAAAATTCAACCTTCTCGACTATTTAAATAATATAGTAATATTGACAAACGAAAACTAATTCTGGAAATGTTAGTTTAATATATCGTTCAGTACGTGATTCCAGTCTACGGGTTCTGTGCTATCATAGATTTCTTTCAGTCGTGAATAACCGGGCACTGTAAAACTGTTATCTTGACGCAAATTGGTTTGATATTGAAGCTCATTCATCTCCGCGTCCAATGTAGCAGGTCCGCTGTGGAAGTCTTCGAATCCAAAACCTGTCGAACAGACAGATTGGTTACAGTCGGGAGAGAACAGATTGTTCAAATCAAATAAAATCTCGTCTACTGTACCTGAATTTCCTGCAAATTGATTGGAATGCAAGAATTCCCGGCCCGCTTCTGTTTCAACAAGATTACCATCCGCCATACGAAAGGCCACGCGCTCGGAATCATCTTCAGGGATCAAATCGTTCACAAATAGGTCATACCATGACTTGGAAGAATTCGTAGTTTCTGGAACATTAAACATTTTGAAGGCGAGATCTGAATTACCAGTATTACTGCAGCGGTTTGGTGTTACCCTTTCATGGTATCTCACCGGCGTTGTTATTTTCACCGGTGTGGTTTTGAACACGCCATTTTGCAGAGGACGAGATTCTGTCCCTGGCTTGAGATTGTGCGTCTTGCTCTGACATTCGTCCATTAACACCTTCTTTTTAAGATGCGTGTTCCAGTAGTTCTTGATTTCGTTGTCCGTTCGGCCAGGCAGTCGTCCCGCTATCAGCGACCACCTGCATCCGTACATATAAATTCACACTTATCGAATGAACTTCTTAGGGTTTATAGAACTTCTTAGGGTTTATAAATTCACACTTATCAAATGAACTTCTTAGGGTTTATAGAAATTTGGAGATCCCTACATGGGGATTCAGTGCAGTGAAAGCTGCACATACCGATTGCCAAGAAGTCGATGCATCCTAATAATAAGTTCCTCCTCATCGGGGGAAATGTTTCCGAGTACAATGTCGGGACGAAGATAGTTCAGCCAACGTAATCTACAACTCTTTCCACACCGCTTAAGACCTGCAAAACAAATTCTCTCCGCTTATTTAGCCTATCAATAAATATTTACGTCGGCATTGAAACAGATTTGTTGAGAATCACCTGCTTTTTTGGGGAGCTTTCTCCATCGACCATCGCCATGAATTCGAATGTATTCAGTCAGAATCATATCCTCCGTTCTGGTCCAGGCCCCGCGGTTGAGTCCTTCTTTTGAGCAGCAAGGAGCTCTACCCATCTTGGATATTCTTCTTCTGTAAACCCTAAAAACTAACTCCAGAGCTGATGATCTCCTCTGCTTGGAACAGACGAGATATACTGACCTCGTCGCTTGTCTTTATCAGGGCCGTTGAGTACATATGGAAACCACAACTGGATTCTCCCTGTTCAAAACGTTAAATCTCTGGTGCGCGTAACCGGTGGAATATACAAATTTATGAGTTCGACGTGCACGTCTCTGACGTATTCCGAAGCACAAATTATTAATATATTCTCCTCGAAAAGCAGAATTTTCCGGGGGTCTTCTCAATAGAAGGGCCGTCCCCGTCAGTTCTCCTGCTCACAACTATTTTTCGAAATGTGTTTTAATATGAGTAGAGTAAGCTAACTCGGTAGCAAACAGATGCCGTTTTTAAGGTAAATTTTTGGGTCGGAATCCAGTTAGATTTTTGAGAGTAGTCTGAAATTTTGTATAGATTAAAGTTTTATGTATTTTAAAATTTTATTTTAGGGTTTTGTTCTATTTTAAACCAACTTAGATATTCAAAAAATGGATTAGAATTCTGGATTGACAGTAACTAGTACAGCCGCGAGTTGGCGGCTGAGAACGCCGAAAGCAATCCGTGGTGAAAATGATGAGGAAAGACAGAAAATGA
Organism: Picea engelmannii; assembly: GCA_009831015.1. Taxonomy (NCBI): domain Eukaryota; kingdom Viridiplantae; phylum Streptophyta; class Pinopsida; order Pinales; family Pinaceae; genus Picea; species Picea engelmannii. Next base: position 2,204,982 of record ML780389.1, read on the forward strand.
AACGCACAGGCAGTCAGAAAATGAAACGCCTGGACAATTGAGGATATCTAAATGGTAATTTGAAAGGCTAATCATTTAAACGTGGCAATCATATAGTGCTACAGTAATTTCTTAATATGATTAGGTAAATGTTAAAAAGTAAACAGGGTAACGGATGCATTCAGAAATACAAGGAAGTTATGAAGAGTAAATCACATTCATTGATTTGGGAGGACGACTAAGAATATGNCAGCATCTTCAATTGTTAACCATCAGATTACAATTTTAGATTAAAAGCTGATTAATTGTGCTCATTGTCAATAGGTATACGCCTTTCTGCGTAAATATCTTATTATGCTGAAAGGTGTACACCTATTAAAAATGAGTACAATTAATCACTTTTTAATCTAAAATTCTAATCTGATGGCTAACAATTGAAGATGCTGGCATATTCTTAGTCATCCTCCCAAATCAATGAATGTGATTTCCTCTTCATTACTTCCTTGTATTTTTTAATGCATCCGTTAACCTGTTTACTTTTTAACATTTACCTAATTATATTAAGAAATTACTGTAGCACTATATGATTGCCACGTTTAAATGATTAAACTTTGAGATTATCACGTTTGGATTTGCTCAGCTGTAGACGCTCATTTTCTGGTTGTGCGTTTCATTTTCTAGCTGTGCGTTTCATTTTCTGTCCGCGCCTTTCCTTTTCTTGTTGTCGGCACGTTTCATATTTTCTTGCTGTCAGCACGTTTCATGTTTCATATTTTCTTGCTGTCAGCACGTTTCATTTTCTGACTGTCCGTTGTGTCCGTGCGTTTATGGCTGAGGGTGGAAGACTATAATAGTGTGGTGGGGAAGGCCATTAAAGGGCATTTAGGATTCCGGCCATTAACTTACTGAGGAAGCTTTGGCATCGCCTTTTGTCGTTCATCAGCTACGGTTTTGAGTGGTTGTGCTAGTTTTAGGGTTTTGTTCCATTTTAAACCAAACCAGATATTCAAGAAATCGATTAAAAGTCTAAATTGACATTAAATTTAAAAACAAACCGTCCAAAAAAAAATAAGAAAAAAAATTATTCCCAAATTAACACACTCCTTATTCTCTACACTGTAGAGAAAAAGTCTACTGCTTGCTTTGACGAAAAAAATATCTCTGCTTGTTTCGATATGATCCTTAAAAAAATTTAATATACGAAAAAATATATCCCTACAGCTTACAAAATTATGACAGATACTAAGATTCCTAAGACTTTCTAAAAATAAACCGTTTTAAATACAAAATTCTTATTTTATAAAATTTCCATCGACAAGACGTTAGTTCACTTAATGCGCCACCTGAAAAAAAACCTAACTTCGATAAAGGACGGACTATGTTGCAATATGCCTCCTTTATGGCTTACAGTATGAAACGAACCTTTCATTTCGGAGCACTATTTCTAATATCGTTCAGGTCGGAGTTTGATGTTGAACGTAATAATATTACTATTTATGTTTTGTTCTGAATCCGGAATTTGATGTTGATTTGGCTAAATATCTTTCACCATGTTGTGTTGGATTGGTTTATTTAGTTAGAGTATTTTTTTTTTTGAGTTTTTAAGGGTATATTTTTCGATCAATTTTTTTAGAAATTTAGTCAAAATTTGTTGGAATTCTAGATTAAAGTGATTGAATTTGTATAATTCAAGTGTTCTTATGATTTTTAGAGTGTTCAATCTATTTATGCATTAAAAATGGCGATTTCACAAAGATCTCATTCATATCATTTAGGTGAAAAAAATTCAAAAAGTTTAATGTTTATACCTCTTAGCCAATCACAATAGTTTTGGGTCTTACTCCAATACCAAAAGATGGTTTTAGTCTAAATAGTATGTATACTAAGGTCAATATCCCTTCTAGTCATTGATTAAGCTAATTTTAATGGGGTCATGTACTTTCTAGTAACATTTAGCCCGTT